>VDFB02392407.1:0-51426 GCA_007258455.2 Sequoia sempervirens
CATGGTATAAATTTTGTACATGTTTAACTTTTTTATTGTATGCATATTATTTAAATTGTGATTAATTAAATATATTAATTTATATATTGATCTTATTTACTTTTGTAGTCTACTCTGGATGTGAATGGTGTGGCACCTTTTCCAATGTTTTGGCAACATGAGCATGTTGATATATGGTGTTGTCATTGATGGCAACCCATTGTAGAAATGCAGAAGCATTGATCAAGAGAAGACCAAGTTTTTTGGAGAATTGGCTAAGTCCCATTGTGCATATTCAATGTTAAGAGGAACAATTTTGTGGTCTGCATTGCTCTGCTATGCAGAATATTGTCATACGATTTTGAGGTGTTCACTGGTGGTGTGTGTTGGATGTGTCTAAATCTAAAGTTTCTAGACTTGATGTCTTTTGCAGTTGAAGATATTGTTGACATTGTATTGGGCTTAGTAATGGTAATGTTATAGGTGTAGAGTGCATGTTGGAATGCTCCGCATTCCACCACAGATGAATATTATGCCATGCAGTTTTGAGGAAGTGTTGGCAAGTTTCAAATGTGTGTGCACTCCAAGTGGCAAGTGATTTGGTGGTTTGTGTGTCGAAATATGAACGAACAAGTGGTTCATTAAGTTGTTGCTTCACCAATAGTGTCGACCTAAAGGTTTTGGGGTCGTGCGAAGTTGAGTTATGTATAGAGTGGATTTATGAGAGTGATTATAGGTCATACCGACGTATTTTGGTGTTGTACACATTTTGGTTCCTTTCACAAAGCATGTGTGTCAAGGATTTTTCGGTCGATAGGTTATGGTGTTACACAGTTCATGAAATTAGGTCAACTTAATTGATGTTTTGGTTGGTTGTGGTATATATACAAGGTTAATTCATTGTGTAATGTGAATGAGATGTGGATGTGAGATGTGAATGTAGTATATTGGTTGTAAGTAAGTGTGTGTGTGTGTGATATCTGATGTAGTGTGAAGTGTGAAAGGTGATAGTACGGTGAAGTATGAAGTGTGTAAAGTCAATTTTTTGAGCTTAATTGGAACTGTGCCTTTAGAATGTTGCAAATGTATTATTAGTAGTTCATCTTTGGCAGTGAGCCACCCTTTCTTCTATCTCTTTTTATTATGGGTAGTGATCCCTTGGCACTGAGCCATTCTTTATGGAAAGTGAGTCCTTGGAAAGTGAGTCCATGGTTGGTAATCAAACATATAGGTGCAACTATATTGGGGAAAAATTCTCACAGTTTCCATAAAGGTTTCCATATATGATGCTTCTTGTGTTTATTGATGTGATGCATGTGTTAATTGTTTCTTTCCTTTATTGCAATTTTAATATGATGCTTTGAATGGATGTTTGAGAATTGATGAAGTTAATGAATTTTAGTGAATATTGATTCACCCCCCTCTCAGTATTTTGGGTGTTCAAAAATTGGTATCAGAGATTGATTCCTTCAATTGGCTTAATCATTGAGGTAGATATTGGAGGTTGAACACATGACAACTAGAGGCATCCAATTCCTCTGGAAGAGATCATCCCTAAAGGGTTTACTGAAGAAGACTATGAAGTTGATATGGAAGGAGAACACAAATCAGCCCTTGATGATTTGGATAAAGAAAAATGTGAGAATAGAGATCTGAAAGAAGATTTTAATCAAGCATATGAGTGCATCAAGAAGTTGAGGGAGAAAATCAAGAAAGATAAAGAGAGACTCAAGGAAACAAATGAGCAGCTCAAACAATCAAATGAGACAATCACTAGTCTGAAAGTGTAAGTTGAAGAAGGAAAGAGATTTGAGGACTGCCCAAATGCTAAATTGAAAGATAAACCTACATACTGTTCAAAGCTTGAAGAAGAAGTTGTGTCTCTAAGGAAAGATCTAGAGAAAGCAAAGATTCAAGAAGACAAATTCAATAAAGGCTCCACCTTGCTTGATGATAGACTTGTCAATCAAAAAGCTTCAAAGGACAAAGAAGGATTGGGGTTTGAAAGAGGAGAAAGTTCAAAGGAAAATCAGACTTCAAACAATGTTGAAAAGAAGAATGATGAACAAAGGAAGATTGGAGATAACAAGAGCAATATTAGGTAGGCCCAGAAACAGAAGAAAGATTTCAAAAGGCCTCTTATCAAACAACCAACTCTGCACAAAGGTATGCATCTTTTAATGGTTACTATTATTCTTGAAATAAGTTTGGACATAGAGTAGTAGAGTGTAGAAGAACAATGAATCAAAATGTTCAATCATTTTCCGATCAGTGCTATACATGCAATAGATTTGGTCATAAAGCTAGTGAATGTAGAAGTTAGATGATGAATGGTTACAATAGTGGTATGATGTTCTAATCATTCAATGGTTATTGTTGTACATGCAATGGATTTGGGCATAAGGATTTTGAATGTAAATATAAAATGGAAGAAGTAATTTTGTTCAACAAAAAGGTGTCATATGTCACAAATGCAATAAGCCAGGACACATAGCTAAGTTTTGTAGAAGCAAGAATGTGAAACGGGCCTTCGATTCATAAAAGAAGATTGATCTAGTAAAGAAGATTGATCTGATAAAGAAGGTTGATTTGATGGAGATGAAGAAGGAGGTGAACAAGATATGGAATAAAAAGGAAGAGAATGAGGTGAAGAATGAGTCTGTGCTAGCTCCCAATGTAGATGTTTTCTCTGGAAACTAGATAGAGAGCTTTGGCTCAAGGGGAGTTTTAGCAGAAAATTTTTCAGCCCCCTACCGAAGGTGAGATGTTGATGTCTTCAATAAATTGGTATATGTGTTAGCTATTGTGCCTAATCTGTTAGTGGTATCTTTGATGTGAAATATCTTGTTGCAAAAATTTGTGGAGCGATTGAAGGTTCCTGTGACAACACAGCAAGGATTTGCCAGCTTTTCAACCTAAATTTTCACTACTACAATTAATTCATATTAGGTTTCTAGAAAATGTGTTTATATTTCATTTTGAGTTTGCTAAATTCATTTTCTATTGATAATTTGAAGTGGAGAGTAGAGAAAATAAGTGTGGAATCTATTTTGAAGTGTTGTTTGAAGCCCTACTAGTGAATTCCAAAGGTATTTATCAGTTTCTTACAAACCCTAGCTCTATGAAGATTCAAATTTTTTACTCAAGTAATTGATGTGCTCAAGCGAACAAGACCTAAATTCAAGAAGCATTCATATAAATCAATGGTAATGGATCCTAAAGGTGTGTTCTCTAGGGTTTTGAGCGGTGTAATGCATATAAAGGATGTGCATGGATCTATATTCATATGAATATGGAAGAGTATGATCATTTGAAGAAGGAAAAATATTGGGAGAAGGTGTTGATTGTGTAAATTTTACAGATCAGATTTAATGCATAGAAAATTAATTCAAAATCAAACAATAACATAGCAGATACCCTGGGAAAACCCTCCTCTTGAGGGAGAAAAACCTAGCAACAAAGATCTCTCTTATATATGTAAATAGTGGCAACAATTCTCTTTACAATGAGGCCAATTACAAGGCCAATATTCAGCACCTACACTAGATGCAATGATAGATAATAATCTGTACTTCCTTGATATCTAATTCTGCCCTTGAATGGTGCAGCACACTCTTGAAGAAATTTGCCAGATAGGCTAATAAATCGAGACTTGCTTGATGATGATCAAATGTAGGAAATGACCCGGCCTTAAATACACATTGATGAGAGATTTGTGCCTCTTAACCAAGAGATAGGTCATTAGAATGAGTACAAATAATAAATGCTATGTAATTTCAAGGGGGTAGAGGCCATCTGATAGATTTTCTTCGCTTGAATAATCCATGACCTGCCGAGAATTTGTCTCTTCACAAAGGAAATATATATCTAATATTCAAACTGGGCATGCCTATCATTGAGTATTATCTCTCCATCAATAAGAACGGAAGGGATTTATATGGCTCACAATCATCATTAACCTCCCTGTCTAGAGGCACCCGACTTATCACTCTATGGCGGCTGATGTCTACCACATTGGCTACAGCCAAATGTGAAAGAAAGAAGACTTACCTCAACGTGATATTAGATATATACAAAGCACGATATCAACCATAATGGTTACAATAAAACTATGGTAGATACAAGTGTTCATCACTTGTGTGATGTTATCACCTCTGGCGTGACTTTCACTGTGACTCTCGAGGATGGCTTCGAATTACAAAATATGTCATGGAGTCACACATCCACCATGACGACTCGAGGAGGGTGGAGATCAGAATGTAAATCTCTCAGAGAAATGCATTAGCTTGAGGGGCTTTTGCACCCACCTCCAAGTTCTCGTCTTAGAAATGCACATTTAACAAGGGTTTCCTGTTTCTCTGAGAACTCGATAAACAAAGCTCGCGATCTGAGGATACCTTACTCGGTCAGAAGTTTGGATTCTCCACCATACCAAGCTTGTCTCGAAAGTACACAAACTTTATCCTAGCGAGAGGCTTGGTGAGAATATATGTCGTCTACTCATCAGTGCTGATGTACCTCAATTGTACAGCCTTCTGCAGTACCATATCTCTCATTTAGTGGTACTTGATCTCAACGTGCTTGGTTCTATCATGGAACACAGGATTGACAGAAAGCTTCACACATCTCTGATTGTCACAATGAATGATAGTAGGCTCCATTTATTTTCCAAACAATCCTGCAAGGAGCTTACAAAGCCACGCTGCTTCCCGATTTGCCATACAAGCTGCAATATACTTTGCCTCTATTGTACTCAATGCTACAGATGACTGCTTCCTGCTGCACTAGGAAATCATAGCAGAACCCAAACTGAAGCAACAACCAGAGGTGCTCTTTCGATCTGTGACACAACCTGCCCAATTAGAATCAGTAAAACCATGTAACTCCAAATCTGCATCTGAAGAATACCTCAACCCATATCCAAATGTGCCACGCAAGTATCTCAGGATATGTTTAGCTGCAACAAGATGTATCTATCTTGAATCACACATAAACTGGCTAAGTCCACTTACTGCATAACAAATGTCAGGTCTAGTGTTAACTAGATACATCAAAGATCCAATTAGTTGTCTGTACAAGGTAGGATCCACCAAGTCTGAATTAGTTGCAGCCTCCTTGAACTTGTGTAAGTTGGAATCCATAGGTGTGGACATGGATTTGCAATCCATAATACCAAATCTCTTAAGTATATCAATGGTGTACTTTCCTTGACTTAGAATCATCTCATCTGGTTTCTGCCAGACTTCTAATCCAAGGAAGTAATCCATGAGCCCAAGGTCCTTCATCTCAAATTCTGAAGTCAACTCCTTCTTACACTCAAGAATTAGGTGATCTTCTCCAGTAAGGATCAGATCGTCAACATATAAAACCAAAATTAATGCATCACCATTGATTACCTTGAAGTAGAGATTTGAATCAGCATCATTCTTCAAGAATCCCAAACTTGACAGGTACCGATCAATCGTTTTGTACCATGCACGAGGAGCCTGCTTAAGACCATACAAGGCCTTCTTCAGTTTGCAAACATGTGACTCCTTCCCATGAACCTCAAATCCATTAGGTTGCTCTATATAAACCTCTTCCTCAATCATCATTAGAAAGGTTGTCTTTAAGTAGGCTGGGTGAATCTTCCATCCTCTAGATCGACAATATGATGGTTCGGCAGAGTATAGTGAACGAGGGAGCAAATGTTTCTTTACGCTCCCCTCTTTACAGAGAACCCGAGCCGATGCTGTGCTTCAATGCTTCCAATGCAGCATGCTTAATCTTGAATAGCCATTTAGAAGATACCACTGAGACTTTCCTCGGGTCTGAACTGATGTCCAAACATCATTCTTAAAATTGGCCGATACCTCCTCGACCTAGCATCTTTTAGGCGATGATAGATGCTTCCTCTCAGCATAGGTAGGCTGGATTCTAAAATGTCTGGGCTCATCCAAGGCAACATGAACAGAATTATGTTGGCCTTTTGCTTTCGAGATATTGCCTCTAGAATTTGTAAAACTTTTCGACCTCTTACTTCAAACTACAACTAGCTGGGGTCTCTTTCTCCCAACAACAATGTCAGTAGGCCCATCAGTAGGTTCCAAGGGTTCAACAGGATCAATATCTTCTTTTGGTTCTGAAGTCTCCCTCTAAATCTCAGGAGTATGGTCAACTTCCATATCCTGAGGAGACTCTTTATTATCAATCTCCATATGAATCCCCCTGGATCTCCTGAATACGACATCTTCCTCGAATGTGACATCCCTACTGATCTCGATCAACTTCTGTCTGGGAATGTATATTCTGTAGGCTTTTGATGTCTCAGCCTAAATATTCCCTTTCTTTCCGAGAGAATAGCAGTTCTCTTTTCCTGCTTTGGAACATGAACATGAGCCGGGACATCAAAGATCCTCAAATAGCCTTGAGGGCTTCTTCCACAGCCAAGGCTTCTTGCGGTCTGTTCCTCCGAACAGGGACTTCTATTAGAATATATAGCCATCCTTGGAAACTGCTTCCCATAGAAGGTTTGCAAATCTTGATCATGGATATGGCCTGCACTTCCACAATTATTATTATTCTTTTCTTTACTTTTAACTGAATTTTTTTGAGGATTATAGAGACAGGAACTCCCTCTTAATCCCTGTATCAATACAAAAATTTCGAAAACTACTAGAGGTGTATTCTCCACCATTGTCAGATCTGAGGACTTTAATTCTTTTACCAGAAAGATTTTCTACCAAGGCTTTAAACTCTTTAAACCTATTCAACACTTCCTCAGACTCTTTAGATTTCAAAAAATAGATCCAAGTCTTCCTAGAGTGGTCATCAATAACAAGAACATAATATAAGAATCCACTCGAAGACGGAACAGACATAGGACAATACACGTCGAGTGAATAAGGTGCCAGATCCTATTTTCGCACTACTATGAAAAGGGGCTTTTATATTCTTACCCAAAGCGCAGCCCTTGCAAGTACCTTCGTGCTCCTGGTTGAACTTAGGAAGGCCCGACACCATCTTCTCCATGATAGGTAAGGCTCGAAAGTGTAGGTGAGCCAATCTCTGATGCCAAAGATCACATAGACTTGAAGAGTCATGAACCAAAGCTTGTAAAGAATGTGTGCTGAATTAGTAAAGGTTTTCATGTCTAACTCCAATTACTTGAGCATCCTTGAAGCTAGAGTTCTCCATCCATACTAGCACTTTTCCTTTGGAGAAGGCAACTTGATATCCTTTATCTTCCAAAGCTGAAATAGAAATAAGATTGCGCTTGATTCCAAGAACATAAAGAACATTACTCAACTGAAGTGAGATGCCATAATCCACATGAAGTGTAGAGGTCCCAATTCCTTTCACATAATAGCTAGCATCATCTCCAATGATGACTTGTTCAGAAGACTCATTTTCCACCAAACTTGATAAGTGTTCCTTAAAACTGGTGATGTGTCGTGAAGCACCACTATCTATTATCCAAGTGTTGGTGTCGAAAGGTACACTTCTTGATAATGCCGAATAGAAAAAATATTCACTTGAATCCTTTTGCGGAGAGGCATCATCAACATCCGCAACGGTGACTTGTTGCTTAGGTCTAGTTTGGGCAATACTTGGTGAAGTGCCCAAACTTATCACACCTAAAACATTGAATCTTGGACATATCCCTCTTCTTCTTGAATGGAGGTGCATCATCATTTCCCTTGTCCCAATTCCTCTTGAAGAATCCTTTCCTTCCATCTTTTCCTTTCTTCTTTGAAGCATGGGAGGCGAGAACATGAATGTTTTCTTTCTTTGAACTCTGACCAACGCCTCTTGCCACCAACCTTGATTCCTCTTGAATGCAATCTGATCTTAGGTGATCAAACTTAGGAAATTTCAATCTTGCACTAATTCCCTAAATGAAGGATTCCCAGGACAAAGGTAGACCATTGAGAGCGAGCATGGTCAAGTCTTTGTCATCAACCATATGCCCTATTGTTGAGAGTTGATCTCTCAAATCTGAATTCCTCATAAAGTATGCAATCACTGATTCACCTTTCGCCATCTTCACATGATGAAGTTGTTGCTTTAGTGTAAGTGCTCAGCTAGTATTGTTGATTTTGTACATCTCTTCCAAAGTTTTGAACATGTCTCTCATTGTCTTCAACTTAGAGACGATAGGCACAATATGATCCTTGACGGAATCAACCAATATCTTCATTGCTTTAATATATTTCTTCACCCACTATAACTTCTCTTCTTCCTCCTTAGGTTTTGGAACGCTAGACTCTACAAACTCACCCAAGTCATTTTCACACAAGGTAAGCATGATCCTAAACCTCCATGATGTGAAGTTAAAAGCACCCTTGAGTCTATCCTCGATCTTCAATCCGTTCACCATCTTGACTAACATAGATAGATGAACAACTAGGGTATTGCTGATTAGGAATAATCTGATCACGATCCTCTCAAACCCGCTCAGATACCATGTAAATTTTACAAATCAGATTTAATGCACAAAAAATTAATTCAAAATCAGACAATAACACAGTAGATACCCTGGGAAAACCCTCCTCTTGAGGGAGAAAAACCTAGCAACAAAGATCTCTCTTATATATGTAAATAGTGGCAACAATTCTCTTTACAATGAGGCCAATTACAAGGCCAATATTCAGCACCTACACTAGATGCAATGATAGATAATAATCTGTACTTCCTTGATATCTAATTCTGCCCTTGAATAAATTCGCAACTTGCTCTTGAAGAAATTCGCACTTGAATGAAGTAATAAATTGAACTTGCTTGATGATCAAATGAAGGGGAAATGACCTTGTATAAATACACATTGATAGAGAGGTCGCACCTCTCCAAGAGATTGGTCGGCCAAGATAATTACAAATAATAAATGCTAATTTCAAGGAAGGTCGGCCATCAATAAATTTTCTTCATGAATAATTGCGCCAATATATAAGAGATTTGTCTCTTCACAAAAATTGTATATAATAATTAAATAGGCCATGCCTATCATTTAATTATTATCTCCATGTAATTTAGTTGGAAGGATTCACCTGAAGCTGCAATCATCATTAACAGATTGGAGATGACTTTGAGTTGAAACCAAAGTATGAGAGTCTAATGGAAAAGAAATTGGATGTATGGAACAATTTCCCTAATTTTTGTTATGAGGATGAGTGGGTTAAGTATGTGCTTAGCAGAATTCACGACAAATTCATGTGGTTCCAAACATGTGGCACATAATTAACAAAGAGGCAATTAGGGTTGTAACTAGTTTGTGCTCTAATAGACTAGTTTCGGCACCAAAGGTCGTAAAGAACAATGTGGTGATGAAGCTCACTGGAGAAAAATTCAACAAATTTTCTCTAATAGTAAATGGAATTGATGATCTGACGGCTAAGTATGCTTCTATGTTGATAGGTTACAAGATTTTCTATGCAAACATAGATAACTCTATTTTAGCCACTTCACATGGCTCACCAAATAGTGAAGGAAGGTCTAGACATAGATTTGTGTGAGCTTCTGAGACTGTAGTTAATGGAGAACTTGCAAAAGACAAAAGAGTCAAGCTACCCATTCCGGTATGGTACTCTTGTTATTTTTTTGTTGTCTTACTTTCTAAATAAATTGCCTAGTGCAAAGAATATGATATGGGATGTTAGTGTTCTGGTACCTATGCAAATAAGAGTATCATTTGAGAAGGTTTGCAGACCTATAATCCTAGAACTCTATGTTGTGGGGATTCTTCAAATCATTTCAATATTGAATGCAAGAGAGGTATAGAATTCTGACAAGTGTTTTTGATAAATACAAGAATGACATAACATTCATGGTGAGTAGAGACTACTGCTATATTGAAGTAGTTGAACCTAGAACAATTTTGGTTATGAAGCTTGGATATGAAGTGACAAAATTTGAGCTTGTTGGTCTTGCAAAAGTTGTGTTAAGTAAACCTAGATATCCTGCAATTGAGGGGTATGGTACCTATGAAGAGAAAACGAGTCAAGTAAACCTAGAGAGGAAGACTTGAAAGACATTGCAAAGAATTTTAAGAATACGAAAGCTAAGTTGGAGGAGATGGTGAACTCACCCAAGGGTTATGTGGAAAAATCCAAAGCCATATCTTTTCTTCTACATGCTACTCCAAGTACAAGAATGTTAGTTAGGACCATTTCCCTCTCTCCCAATGTTCCTAAGTCCTCTGAAACAAATCCTACAGGGAGTTCCAAGAAGAAAGAAACATCTAGCACCCCTGAGACACAGAAGAATCCTATGAGGAGAAGAAAAGAAAATTCTACCAAGGAGAAGTACATCAGTTGTGAAGATAAATAAAGTGAAGAAGAAGAAGGACCCTAGTTGGTTCGAGGAAGGAAATCTCAAGTCTCTCAAGAGACTAGTGTAAAAAGAGAAAAAGTTGATATAGCAGACACAGAAAGTGAAGAGGAAGTGAAAAAAGAAAAGAAATATTTTATTTTTCAAAGAAGAGAAAAGAATTCTGGAAAAGAAGAAAAATCACCTAAAAGTAAGGGAAAAAGAAAGATAAGCTTCCTCTTATTAGGGAGCATAGTCCTATGAAGTTGGATGCTTTGTTCAATAGCATTGTAGAGTTTGGTTTGCAAAAGGAAACAACTAAAATGTTTTTAGATGCAAATGATGAAGATAAGGCAACCATAGAAGAGGCTATTGTTAAGTATCTGGTAACATTTGATACTGGCCTAGATAACATAGAAGACCAATTGCCTAATTATCTAGAAAAAAAAAATAACTACAAGAAGACAAGAGGCTATTGAAGAAGATGTGAGATAAAGGCATTTTCCTTGGAGAAGATTGGTTCTTTACTATCTCAAGAAGATAGATGCAAGTTTTCCGAGTTGTATAGTAAGAAATTCAGGAAAAAAAAATTAGTTAACACTCTTATGAGCAGAGACAAGGAAGATATTAAGAGGTTGAGGAAAGAGACACTACAAAAGGTTGAAGAAATTACTAAAGGGTTAGGAAATCCTCCCAGAAATGAAGATCAGATGCAACAAAATACACCCCTCTCGAAAGAAAAAAATTCCTACTATAGAACAACATGAGCATGAGGTTGGACAGGAAGACATATTAATAGATAATACCCCTTCTGTTGTGGAGAATATTGTTGAAGAGAAGGAAGAAGATAAGCAGGATGCCTCGAAGAAGGATAAAGCTCAAGTTGAACAAAATTTTCCCCCTCTGGATATGAAGAAAGATGTTGAGCAGAATAAAGAAGACATGCAAGGTCTCTAGGAGAATACTGAAGCACAAAAAGAAGAGAATTTTCCTCTGGTAGATGAGAAGGTTGTAGAAGAATGTTCTGGAAGTGGTGATAAGAAGAATTCTAAGCCACAAAATGAAGACACTTCGCCTCCTCTTGAAGTAGAAAAGAATGTTGGATAATGTTCTAGCAATGGAGAAAAGGAGAAGAGTGAGAAAAAGGAAGAAGAAATATAAAAATTGGTGGTGAATCCTCTGGAGCCTCTAGAGATTCCCATGCAACAAGGTCAGGTGGACCTGAATAAAATTTCCCCTTTACAAAAGTTACAAATTGGTGAATTATTTCATGCCTCCACAAGGAAGGAAATTCTTTAAACACACCAGAATAGTGCAAAGTTGGTGGATGAAGCAGTAAAGGTGTTGTAGGAAGGTATTCCTGAAATAACTATTAACAATTTTTTTATCTGGTGTACAAAAACTTGAAACTATTGCTTGATTCTTTTAAGGGCTATTTTGTTGATTTAGAAGAAAAGACTGAGAAGGAAATGGAAAAGAAGGTCAATGACAATAGATTAGTATAAGTTTCTGATAAATGTAGTGTTGGGAATAGGATGCCATTTAATTGCAATCCTAAACATATTTCATGTATCTCCTAAGTCCTTGGAAAGTGTTCCCCAACACTAGGATTAGAAAGAGATTAAATTCGAATGAAATGAACATGTAAATTGACATTTGTAATTAATTCTAAATGAGAGGAGCATGTGGGGACACCCAAGAAGAGATCCTAAAAAATAGGAGCACATGGGGCACCCACATGGAAGGTGGAACTCACCTTGAGTTCAGTTCAGTTTAATTATCTTCAATTGCAAGTAGTTAGTTTCAGTTGAATAATAGTTGAATTCAATTGCCCGGATCCTAGGGGGACTAGTCTCGCCCCAGCTCACCCCTCTGGCTCCCCAACTTGGCAGCAAAAATAATCCCAAGGCAAGGACTGGTGGGAATCGTCGGGCTGGGTCGCGAGGATACCTCCTAGAATCAAAAAATAAAAATAAAAATAGTTGAATTCAATTGACTTGGAATGCATGACTAATGACTTGAGTTTCATGACAGATAACAGGTGATACATTCAGTTAAGTGGGGATGATCAATCATGCATGATATTTGCATGAATGGTGGAGAGATATGTTTCAGTTAACAGAGATTGACTTGGACCCACCTTAGGCGCCCAAGTTGGCATCTTGGAGTTAACACTTTTGCATGTGAAGATATTTTAGAAGGCTGAGTTAAGTGCGCCCATTCTTGGGTGCCAACTTTGAGGAGAAGCTTACAAGATATCTTTGTAATCAACATTGAGTTAGGACTTTAGTTTTGGACGCCCAAATTAATGAAGGACTTGGTTTGACATTATTTTTCACGGAAGAACTCTACTTGTAAAGAATAGGTGTAGGTTTTGTGAGATAAGCTTTGTACTTTGTAATTGTAAACTTTGGCTCATTATTGTCTATAAATTTCAGCAAGTTGAAGAGAGTTTTATCAGATTTTATTGCAGGTTGTGAAGAAGAATTGTTGAAGGCAAAAGAAGCATCTCAAGCAAGGATTGATAAAGAATTATTGTAATCTTGTTCTAAGTTTAAATAATACAAGCACTATTGATTCTGGTAGTGGAGTTTTTTCCTGAAAGGGTTTCTCCACGATATATGTTGTGTCACTTTTATCTTCTGGTCTTATTCTTCTACAATCTTCTGTCTACTTCTACAAATGGTAAAATGAATCTAAATAGATAATCATCTACAAAGAATTTGTAACAAAGAACACTTAATTATATCTACAATATAATAGTTCTACAAGTTTTAAAGCTAAATAATTACCTCCATTTTCAACATTTGGTATCAGAGCTAATGATTGGGTAGAGTTTGGGATGCCTTTCTCTTAAAAGTTTGAAGTTTTTTTGGTGTAGTGGGAGCTTTTACTATTGTGTTATTGCTGATTTTGGAAAATAATTTTGTTACAATGAGTTTTAATACTCGTTTAGATATTGAAAGATTCAATGGATCTAATTATGAGACGTGGAAACTAAAAATGGAGGATCTCCTTGAAGAGAGAGATCAGTGGTTAGCTGTTGGTAATGAGACAAAGTCACCTACAACGATGTCAAATGAGGATTGGGATAGGCTTGATAAGAAGGCAAGAAGGACCATAAGATTATGTTTTGTTGATGTTGTTCTCTTGAATGTTTTAGAAGAAACTACTGCATATAAATTATGGAAGAGAATAGGTGATATTTATCAAACTAAAAGTCTTATTAATAAGTTGTATCTGAAAAGACAGATGTATTATTTAAAGATGAAAGATGGTGATTTTGTTGCAAATCATTTGAATTCTTTTAATTTGATTCTAATTCAGTTAGCATCTGTAGATGTAAAGCTAGAAGATGAAGATAAATGCATTTTGTTACTTTTCTCTTTACCAGAATCTTGGGAAAATCTAATTGTTGCTATCAGTGGTAGTGGTGCAGATCCGAAGATGGACAATATAATTCCTACTCTCCTATCAGAGGAGATGAGGAGGTATTCCAAAACGGAAATCCAAGATGCCTTGTTTGTAAAAGGTAGGCCTGAGAAAAAGGAAGGGAAGGGTAAGTCTGAAGGATGGAGTAAGATAAAGTGTTGGAACTGTGGGAAACCAGGACATGTGAAGAAGGATTGTAAGAACAAGAAAAAGAGTTTTGATTCTTCTACAGAGGAATCCTCGGATGACGGTAATCATGCATTGATCATTTCATGTAAAAATGTAAGTGATGACTCTTTTCTTGATGTTAAAGAGTGATCTTCATGAAGAGGATGGTAGTCATGATGCCATGTGTATCTCATACCACAATTCAGTGGGAGTTGTTGGCAGTGACGTGGATGCATCATTGGTAAGGTTATCTTCATGTGATTGGGAATATGTTTTTTCTTGGTTTAGAGTGGTTGCTATTATGTCATGGTTTACTCTTGATATGCGTTTAGAGTTTGGCATGGTACTTGTTCTCTTGAGACTAGGATGTTTATGTATGTTATGATGCATGTGATCTCCTTGGAGGAGATGGTTAGATCATGTAGTCATGTCTATGTTCCTGATTCATGATTGGAGCTTTGACATTGATCTTGTGTAGTTCTCTTATGTATTGGGTACATTAATCATTTTCTTGATTACTTCATGATAGTGCTATGTTGCATTTGTAGTTTGGCATGGATTGGTTGGTTATAGGTCCTCATGACTTGGAGAAATAGGTGAGTCTTGAGTTCACTTATGGTAAGAGATATATGTTAGAATGGTTTCTTGTAAGAAAATATTTTTCAACAGCAAAGACTGAGAATTCTACACCTTGGTTGGACATGAGTTCAACACACTCGGTGGTTTCACATGCCTCCAAAGAGGCAGTTTAGTTACAGATACTTGGGAAAGGTATTGGTTTTAATTTCAAGTTAAACTTGAATGTGATAGACAAAGTGCTATTTGTTTAGGATAAAATCCTAGGTATCATGCTCGTACTAAGCATGTTGATGTTCAGTATCACTTTGTGTGAGAAATGGTTGAGAGTGGGAAGGTATTAATTGAGAAAGTTGACACTTTGATTAATGTTGAAAATTATCTTATAAAACCAGTTCCTATAGATAAGTTCTCTTGGTTTTGAGTATTAATCATTTGCTTGGAGTTTCATGATTATGCAGGTTGCATTTGAAGTTGGCATGGATTGATTAGTTGGTGCAGAAAGGCCATTGGCCTTGAGTCTTGTCCTTGATTTATAATAATGATTCCTTGTTTAGAATAATTGCAATGTATAATGTCAAGTGGGAGAATGTTGGGAATAGGATGTCATTTAATTGCAATCCTAAACATATTTCATGTATCTCCTAAGTCCTTGGAAAGTGTTCCCCAACACTAGGATTAGAAAGAGATTAAATTCGAATGAAATGAACATGTAAATTGATATTTGTAATTAATTCTAAATGATAGGAGCATGTGGGGACACCCAAGAAGAGCTCCTACAAAATAGGATCACATGGGGCACCCACATGGAAGGTGGAACTCACCTTGAGTTCAGTTCAATTCAATTCAATATCAGTTCAGTTCAGTTCAGTTATGGTTTAGTTATCTTTAGTTGAAAGTAGTTAGTTTTAGTTGAATGCTAGTTGAATTCAGTTGACTTGGAATGCATGACTAATGACTTGAGTTGCATGAAAAATAACAGGTGATACATTCAGTTAAGTGGGGATGATCAATCATGCATGATATTAGCATGAATGGTGGAGAGATATGTTTCAGTTAACAGAGATTGAATTGGAACCACCTTGGGCACCCAAGTTGGCATCTTGGAGTTAACACTTTTGCATGTGAAGATATTTTATAAAGCTAAGTTAAGTGGGCCCATTCTTGGGCGCCAACTTTGAGGAGAAGCTTACAAGATATCTTTGTAATCAACGTTGAGTTAGGACTTCATTTTTGGATGCCCAAATTGATGAAGGACCTGGTTTGACATTGTTTTTCACGGAAGAACTCTACTTGCAAATAATAGGTGTAGGTTTTGTGAGATAATCTTTGTGCTTTGTAATTGTAAACTCTTTGGAGTTTACAAGGCTCATTATTTTCTATAAATTGCAGCAAGTTGAAGAGAGTTTTATTAGATTTTATTGTAGGTTGTGAAGAAGAATTGTTGAAGGAAAAAGAAGCATCTCAAGCAAGGATTGATAAATAATTATTGTAATCTTGTTCTAAGGTTAAATAATACAAGCGCTATTGATTCTGGTAGTGGAGTTTTTTCCCGAAAGGGTTTCTCCACAGTATATGTTGTGTCACTTCTATCTTCTGGTCTTATTCTTCTACAATCTTTTGACTACTTCTACAAATGGTAAAATGAATCTAAACAGATAATCATCTACAAATAATTTGTAACAAAGAACACTTAATTAGATCTACAGTATAATAGTTCTACAAGTTTTAAAGCTACATAATTACCTCCATTTTCAACATGTAGTACTGCACATGTGGTAAGTTACAAGGCAACTTAGAGGATGTCAAGAAATGTTTGTAAGAAGCTAAAGTTTTATTTTAGTTTTGTTTAAAATGGCCAAATTCTACAAGGAGCATCAAAGATCAAATGGAATCAATTGAGTCACAAATTGCTTAGGCCTCAAGTGCATATGATATGGTAAATGATGTAGATGGAGCTACAAGAGCAATTATTAAAAATTTGCATGGTCAATTCTTTATATTGCAAGAACAAAAGAGAAAACAATAATTTAGTATGGTCAGCTAAGAGATATGGTAAGTGCAAGGCTTACCCCTTTAACTAGAGTTTTAGCTAATGTAGAGAAGGTGTTGAAAATGAATCCAGTGCCTAGTTCTCTGAAAGAAGGAGAAGACCTCCATATTTAGTTTCAAAATCAATGCCATATGCTTGCCTTTGCTAAGAAGGACTAGCAGATTGCAAAGAAATATTGAGAGGCATAGGGTAAACCCACAAAAGTGGTTTACAATTCGAATGAGGAAGGAAATCTTGATAAAAATGACCCCGTGGCAAAATTTTACATTTTGGGGGTTCGAATGAACTAGATGGTTCGAACGAACCAAAAAAGGGTTCGCTCAAACCAGGGTTCAAGCGAACCCATTAATTGCATGTACGGACAAAATTTGAATGAAAACCTCTTTTGGGAAGGGGGTTTGGTCGAACCCCCTTGGTTCGGGCGAACCCCCCATTTCCCTGATATTTGACAAAATTCACAAAAAAAACCTAAATTTTTGCACTTTGGAGCTCAGTTTGAACATGAAAATGGCGAATACTTCACAAACCCAACTGGAATCAGGTAGTCCTCAGAACGAGCTATCCAACGAATATAATTTTAATATGTTTTGGTTTTATTATCTATTTTTTTTTTAGTTTTATTAAACATAGGTTTTTCACTGAAAATGAAGCTCTTTGTTCTACACATGTGGAAAAATAGCGGATTATCAAAAAAAAATGAAAAATATGAGTAGACCAGATATTGAAGTCCTTGATCCAACAAAAAAAAATTGAATTTCGATATATACAAAAAAAATTACGCGTTATATGGTCGCTATGTCTAAATTGTAATTGGTTTGACTTTGAAACTTGATTAAATAAAAAATATTCAATAAAAAACTATCTAACCAAGTGGAAGCACTAGATATCGGAGTTACAAATCTAAATTCGAAATAATTAGAATTGTATACTTCATGGAAAAAAAAGTTATGCGTTATACAGTGAGTGTCATTTTTTAAAAATGTTGTTTTCTGAAAAAAACTAGTTTTCGAGGGAGATGGAAAAAAAAGTGCAATCTGATTCCAAAAATTTTGAAAAAAATATTTTTAGAATCTACAGACAAAATGTCACAAAACTCTAGTTTGCATCATCTTCAAATTCCTCACAGTTTAGCCGCTATAGGTGCCCGAAAGTGAAGATTTAGTTAAAAAAAATTATTCCAGTGTCCAATTTGGCCAAAAATTGTAAACCACTATTGTGGGATCACCCCACACCTTGCTAAACTGAAAGAGTCTTATAAGGGTTAAGTTATATTATTTTGCTAGGTATATGTGATTTTATGATTTCAATGCACAAATGTGGAAATAGTTGATGGTGCTACAATACAAGTTTTTCATTTTTGATGGATAACATTATTAGGGGGAGCCACTTTGATGTAAATATTTCACTAAGGGGGAGATTTTTGTTGAAGTGTGTTGAGTATAGAAGAGAAGTATCTTTTTGGTACCATTTTCCCTTGATGTCAAAGGGGGACAATGTTTTGGAGAATGTGTTGCCATCAATGACAAAGGGGGAGATTGTTGGCAACATGAGCATGTTGATATATGGTGTTGTCATTGATAGCAACCCATTGTAAAAATGTAGAAGAATTGTTCCAAAGAAGACCAAGTGTTTTGGAGAATTGGCTAAGTCCTAGTGTGCATATTTTGTGTTCAAAGGAACAATTTTGTGGTCTGCATTATTCTGCTATGCAGAATCTTGTCATGCAGTTTTGAGGTGTTCATGGTGTGTGTTGGATGTGTCTAAATCCAAAGTTATTGGACTTTATGTCTTCCATAGTTGAAGATATTGTTGACAATGTGCAGTGTTACAGGTGTAGAGTGCATGTTGAAATGCTCTACATTCCACCGTGGATGAATATTTTTTCGTGTCGTTTTGAGGAACTGTTGGCATATGTTAGATGTGTTTGAAATCCAAGTGGAAAGTGATTTGGTGGTCCGATGTCGAGTTGTGAATGAACAATTGGTCTGTTCAGTTGTTGCTTCACCAATGGTGTTGACCTAAAGGTTTTGGGGTCATGCTGAGTTTAGTTATATATAGAACAGATTTATGGGAGTGATTATAGGTCATGCCAACCTATTTTGTTGTTGTACACATTTTGTTTCCTTTCGTAAAGCATGTATGTTGGATTTTTGGGCCGACAAGTTATGGTGTTACACGTTTCATGTAATTAGGCTGACCTAATTGATGTTTTGGTTGGTTGTGGTATATATACAAGGTTAATTCATTATGTGATGGGAATGAGATGTGGATATGAGATGCAAATGTAGTATATTGGATGTAAGTAAGAGTGTGTGCAAGATTTGATGTAGTGTGAAGTGTGAAAGGTGATAGTGGTGAATTATGAAGTGTGTAAAGTCAGATTTTTGAGATTAATTGGAACTGTGCCTTCAGCATGTTGCAGATGCATTGTTAGTAGTCCATCTTTGGCTATGAACCACCCTTTCTTCTATCTCTTTATATTTTGGACAGTGATCCCTTGGCAATGACCCATTCTTTCTAGATAGTGGTTCCTTGGAAAGTGAGTCCACCATTTTACAAATCCATTGTAACCGGTTATAGTATATTGTGATCTAATCCTCACCATGGTTTTTCCCTTTTAAGGGTTTTCCATTTAAATATGGTGTTCTTGTGTTTATTGATGTGATGCATGCTTTAACTATTCTTTTCCTTTACTGCAAGTTTAATGTGATGCTTTGAATGGATGTTTGAGTTGATGAAGTTAATGGATTTCAGTGAATACTGATTCACCCCCCTCTCAGTATTTTGGGTGTTCAACACAATGTCTTATACTAAAAAACCTAATCATCCTAAGGGACTCTCATTCACAGAATGCCTCTTAGAGCAATTAGAAAGAGTCGAGGTAATTGAACTAAATTTTAATTGAATTAATAGTTTATTTAGAACTTATAGAACTTAATGTGGTGATTTACATGTTAACTTCAAATATATTATGATTATATGTACACACATTTATAGTCTTACATTCTTGTCAGTTTTTATACATGAAGTTGTAGTTGGTGCATCCATGATGAGTCCTTTTCAAACAATCGAAGAAGCATCACAAGTGGTATATAGTTTTTATATCTAGTAGATATAAGTTTAGATATAAGTAGGTATATGTTTAATTTATGTTTCTTTGTCAACAATTATATATGAATTTTATCAATCTTATTTTACCTATTTTAGTGTATTCCACCTTCCACCTATGTGGATCCTCCACCATTACAATATGATAGGACTCTTGATTTTCCTAAGGGACCCTCATTTACAAAACATTTTTCAAAAAAAAAAATAAAGGCTTGAGGTAGTCAAGAATTGAATTTGACTTTAGTTGATATTTTTGAGAAATTATAGTTTAGTATAGTGATTAGATGTTACTTTGAAAGTTGTAAAAATGGTAAATAAGTTTCTATTTAGTAGTCTAACTTATTTACCATTGAGCTAATTAATCTAATTTGTGGTTTGAATTGTTATTGTGTAGTCAACTTTGCATCAATCAAGTGGCATGAAGAGGCTAAATTTTGACGATCTACCATAAGTTTAGGATTTTCTTGAGATGGCATAGCTATTTGGGATGTACATTGTTTATAGAACTTGAGATAACATATGCCACATTTTGTAAAAATTGTTTTGAGATGGCATATATGCCAAATTTGTATATGTACATACACAATTACTCTACACTTTTATAAATAAAAATTGATATTCAATATAATTTGTTCCTTGTGTGTATGTTTTCCTACTTTTAAACCTAAAATTTGAAAGTATAATCACTTTATAATGGTTGAGCTATGAACAATAACATGTTATAGATTGATTTTTTGTAATCTTGCACTATAATAATTTATGAATTACAAATCATTTTCACTCATAAATTATCATCAATCATTTACAATTGGTAATCCATCTCGATCTTTGCACCATCACCTCTAATAGAAACAATCATTTTGTTTAAATGCTTAAGTAAAGAGTAAAGCACCAAGATACATTTATCATCTTCATTTGAGTTAACATCTAAAGAAACAAATTGACTCAAAATAAAATTAAAAGCATTCAAATGTTTTGCTCTAAATTACCATATTTCATTTACAAAGATTATATAACCATTTTTTAAGATATAGTTTATTGGATAAAAGTTTACTTAGGTAAAAAATACTTGTCCTCCTCTATAGCTTGTGTGTAGAGGTCCCCTTAGAAATATTCAAGAGGCTAACATCTATAAGGTAAAATCGAATGGGCAACTTAAATTCTATTTCGAGCATTCATTTACATTAACATCTATACTACTGTTAAATTTGGTTGCCTTGAGAAACTTCACCAAGTTTGATTCCTTTATCCTTAGTCTCTATAGTTGCAACATTATTTATCCTTTGATTCCTTGATCCTTTAACATCCTTAGTTTCTATAGTTTCATTTTGGTGTTGATCCTTTGAATAAAGTTTAATTTCCTCTTTAGTAATGATGGCTTTTTCAATTTGAATTTTTCTTTTGATTAGTGAATCAAAATAAGTGACATGGAATACCAATTCTAGGTCGATACTAATGCTAAAGTTAAGTTTCTTTATCAATATATAAGTGTCATGTTATCCAGGGTCCCCCTTACCCTTCTATTTGAATTAATTCAGGATCTTGAAGAAGGAGACCTGAACAAAATATGTGATATTGATACATGGATAAAAATTGAGAAGGGGTTCACTAAATACCAACTCTAATACCATGTTAGAATTGTGAATAAACATGAGGTGTGGGATCAAACAATGAACAAAAACACCTTCCATATAAGATATCTACAAATAATAATCTCCTCAACTAGAAAAACTTATAGAATGAACCTCATGAGCCTTTAAGAGTCTTCAAGAGATAATACAATGATGGTGATTGATTTATAGGATCAACCCTAAATGATAAAAGGATTAGATCATGACAAGTGTCATCATCCTATGTGATGAGACACAATGACCTAATATAGCTCACTATAGTTAACAAAAAAAATCACTCCTAATTTTAGCTTAAGTGCATGAAATAAATTAGACTAATAATCAATTAAATATTGATTAATTATTATCTAATGCATGATTACTCTAACACCCCCCTTAAGATGAACTTAGGGAGTAGATAAAAACCCATGGTGAATGCATAAAAATAAAAGAATGCATGATGGTTCCTAACAAGCAAGGCCTGATGAGGTACCCATGTACAAATAATCTAATCTCTCACAAATAGAGAAAAGGATAAAACCTCATGGGAAAAAATCCTCTCCAAAAGAGAGAAAGAAAAATGAAGGACTAAGAAGTCACCAAACCAATGTCCCAAAAAGAATAGGAACATGAAGAATATCATTGAAGCACGAATAAGTTGTAGACAAATTTTGAATGATGACTACTATATACTGAAATGAAGAACCTCCTCTGAAATAGTTGATGATCAAGATCAAGAAGACAAGAAACTGCATGAGTTCCCCCAATGACACTACTCAAATCAAATGGAAAATAAAGGAAATCATATGGAACTCGAAGTTACAAATGGCACATGTACCAATAGTCTAAAGAACATTGATCAAGTGAAAATGGAAGGTCGCCTCCACAAAAAAGGAATATATGAGTGTCCATATGGTTAATACTCCATCTCACTGAAATGCATGGGTAACTAGTCACTACATTTGTCAAGTACATAGGAACAAAAACTAGATACATAGATCACTCCAACACAAAACCAAGGAAGCATTAGCACCAACAATAAAAATCAAGAAGAGGTTTGTTGAATCCTAGCTCTGATACCATGTTAGAATTGTGAATAAACACAAGACACGGGATCAAACAATGAACAAAAACACCTTTCACACAAGAGAGTTGCAAACAATATTTTGTTATATCCTCAACCAGAAAAAACTTACAGAATGAACCTCATCAGGCTTCAAGAGTTTTCAAGAGATAATACAAAGAGGGTGAGTGCTTTATAAGAGAAACCCTAAATGATAAAGGTATTAGATCATGACAAGTGTCATCATTTTATGTGATGAGACAGAATGATCTAATAATAGCTCACTCTAGTTAACAAAAAAAAGCACTCCTAAGTTTAGCTTAAGTGCATGAAATTAATTAGACTAATAATCAAATAAAGATTAATTAATTAATAGCTAATGCATGATTACTCTAATAGATTTTGTTTCATTCAATTCATATTATGCCCCTTCCCACCCATCTCTAGTTTCATGATCCCATGTTTTATGTTGTGGTTTTGAATAATGTTGTCTCTACATTGACCTGCCCTCGTGACCATGTGGTTCATGCTAAGGTTTTGAATCTTAATACCTAGAAAAAAGGTTCTTTTGGGTGAGTCTCAAGGTGAACATGTGATTGGAGTTGTTATCCCTATGCTCCTCCAGTCTAATGAAGGAATTGTTATTAAACTACCAAACTCTACTTTGGAAAGGATTGTCTCTTCAATGGATAATTCCATGGTTGGAAAAATGTTCTCTTTCCACCCTACCATTCATATGGTTAGGCGATGGATAGTGGCCAAATGACCACTAAAAGGGAGTGTGATGGTTGGTGATCTCTTCCTTTTTAAATTTACTTTAAAGGAAGAATTTATGTCAATTCTCACTATCATCCCATAGATCTATGCCAAGCATAATCTATCTCTTTGTAGATGGAAGACATGATTTTACCTTGTAATGGACCTAAACAAAATAACCCATGTTTGGGTTAGGTTTCCATGCCTCCCACTTGATTTTTGGGATGAAGGATTCTTCAACTAGATTGCTAATTATTTTGGGAACTTTATCTTTGTTGATGATATCACAAAGGCTAAAGCTAGGTTAGTATTTTCTCGTTTTTATGTTGATATAGATATCCACAAAACCCTTCCAAATTCAATCATTTTGGATTCTAAATTTGGAAAATTGGCTCAACCAATCATGTATAGAAATGTTATAGTATTTTGTCAAAACTACTCTAAAGAAGATTATTTATTCATTGAATGTAAAGCCACCAAGAAGCAAACCCAAAAACTTAAGAAACCTATTGTAGTACAAGTTGATGGGTCAGAAGGTTACCCATTTAAAGATGAGATTATCAAAATCATAATTTCTCCCATTAGATCTAAGAACCCTACTGAGGATAAAAAAAGTAACCCAAAAAAGATGACCACTACAACTCCTACAAGGAATCCTAATAGGAAGGATAGCGTTGAGTCTATGGTTGAACTGGTGATGGAAAAATAGACAAATGGATATGTGGTGGGGGACCCGGTAATGTTGACTCCTACAACTCCTACAAGGACTCCTGTTAAAAATGTAAGCTCACATAGTCTATGGTTGAACAACTGACTAACAAATAGACTAATGGTTATGTGGTGGGGGTGATCTCCCCTTGATTGTGGAAGGAAAAGAAGGGGAGTTCACTATTGATCCCCCAACCTCATCTGCTTTAAAAACTAGTCCCCTGCAGCCCAAGGGCCCAAATTAAAATTATTCTTATGTATTTTGATAGGTATGAATTATTGCATAGCTATAGTGATGGGAATAAAGTAGCTAATGAAATGGCTAACCTAAGAATCAATCTCAATTCCTTGAGATGTTGGAGGAATATTGTGAATTTTCTTGATAACGTAATAGCCCTCCTTTTAAGGGAGTTGAAATACACCTATCATTCAAATGATGATGTTTAAAAAGAGTGTAGACACCTAAAATAATATTTAATTAAATAAATATTTGTTATTTATTTAATTAATTTAACCTACTTCCTTTATCCTAATAAATTTCAATTAAATGAATATTCATTATTTATTTAATTAATTTCCCCATTCCCTTTATCCACCACCTTTAATTAAATAAATCTACATTTATTTAATTAAAGCTAACATTTTTCCCACATTCCTCTAAAATTCTCTAATCCCACTTAAGTTAATTAATCTTTGATTAATTAACCTTATCCACTCCTAATCCCCATCAACCCATTCTCCAACATTTAACTCCACCAAGTTAATAAACCCTTGGTTTATTAACTTAACCCATCCTCATTAAATTAATTAATCCTTGATTAATTGATTTAACCCTTCCCACTAATTATCATTAACATTTTTAAAATTCCCTCATCTCTCCCTAAACTTGCCACATGGTGACACTTGTTTCCTAGCCTATCCTCTACCCTCTTCTCACACATGTGTGAGATCTCACCTACCCCCACTAGCTCTTACACCCTCTTACACACACTCTTCCCAATGTGTGATCACACGTGTGAGAACATCTCCCTCTTTCACCCCCTTCCCTCTTATGACACTTGTCACAAGGCTAATACTCCACTCAACCTTGATCCAAAACCTTATCTCTCTTTTAATCTCATACCTCCATTAACCCATCAATCTTATTCCTTGGTTCATCACACCAAATTTCTATATATTGAGGCCTTGGCTCTCATTCTTCACATTCACATTCACCAAATCCTTATGCTTCCCAAATATCCTTTAAATCCATCTCTATCCTACCATCATGCTGCCCAAATATTGAGCATCCATATCCACTATCAACACTTGAGAAAATCTACAAGACATGGGTGCATCTTGTGAGATCAATCCATGAGGAGAGAGACTATGAAGGTATAATATCTTTGTGTTCATTTCTTTTATGCATGTTCATCTATTTTCCTTCATAAATATATTTTCTCTCTTCAAAGAGGTCTTATAATTTAGATTAAATAAATTTTATATATTTATTGTGATGTGGGAAAAAGGGATCTAGGGTCTAAATCACACCTTTCCTACATAACAATGGAAGGAACCAAAAATGATCACAAACACCCACTTGGCTACAAACTGCTATGGAAGAGCTAAAATGGTGGATCTGGGTTTTGGTTCTTTCTTTTGGGGGTTGATTGATTGATTAATTATTGCATTAATTTTATAATGCAAATGTGTACCTATGTTAACTATTGAATTGAAGCAATCTGTTATGATTTAAGAAAAGTACATAACAAAAATACAAAAAAGGATCACAAAATAGCAGAGTGCAGAGACAAAGGAACCTAGCATATAAATTTGAGCTCAAACTAGGTGGATAGGGGTGTTGATGCCCTAGACTTGGAAATATAAATCTTCAAAATCAAAAATCATATCTCAAATGGTCGCTATCTATAGGTTATTCTCTTTTGAACTCAACTTTGGAACTTCATATGTCGATGATTAATTCCTTTCCCTAATTTGTCGACATGTGAGGCTTGAATGCTTGATCTTACAACTAGGTCTTCAATCCTTTCCCAAATCCACTTCAAATATTTCACTTGCACACAAGAGAGGGGAGATAGGGTTGTGGTGTATATGGTCTTTCCTAAGTCAAACCCCATTTTGGTGTTTCCACATCCACAATGGCTATGTTGATGTAAAGAGTGCTTACCTTAGGTCGAGTAGAGGAAAATATATAAAATAATGATAAATTGACAAGTGTTGCAACTTACCACTCAGATCTATTTTTCTAGATGGACTGAAGTCATTGTAATCATCACCTTCAAGGAAAATTGGATACTTGATTGGAACTCCTACAAGTGTTAGTACTCACAAAACAAATAAACATAAAACATGAATAAACTCACATGAAAACTTGATGCATTGCAAACATGAATTTTGACTGATAATAAGTGTTATAAACTCTTCTAATTCTTCTCTTGATTTATTTTTAGGATGTTCAAATTTCTCAATCAATTCATTAGGATTTAAAATGGTGAAAAAGACTTGTATTTATATGTATTTTTTTAATTCCCACAAAATTAATTATCAAAAGTTGACAAATCAATTTAAATTTATATATGTTAAGATGTTGAAAATGACATTTAAATTGGGGCCAAAATAGGCTAGACAAGGGTGCTAGCACCCTAGTTCAAACCTATTTTGGGTCTTTAGGTGTCATTAAATAAATCTTAAATCATAATTCTCAATTTAATTCTGTTTTTTTGAATGTTGATAAGTAGGAGGTATTTTCCACAACGTGTCAAATTGTGATATTGCTATCAGGATTCAACTATGTAGTTTTACGAGTCAAACTCATTGACCCATGTTTCATGAGTAGTGGTTCACAAGAACCTATCTCTCATGATAATGAATGGTCCACTTAGCACTCATTGCATCTAGGTGATGCAAACAGAGGTGAATCATTGGGCCTTTCCGGGAGGTCACCCATCCCAGTATTGCTCCAGCTCAAGCGTGCTTCACCAGAGAGTTTTCCCCAAGGTTAAGCCCACTTATTTTACAACCCCATTTGAATGTTGTCATAAAACAAGCAAATTAAGAGCACAATTGGGTCTAGGCACATAGTGGGGAGCTAAACCTAGCGTGAAATTGTCAAGGGTGACAATTTATGACGTTGCATTCATATGATAGCATGTACATTTAGGAAATACTTTCCCCATTCAGTTTTGGGTAGGGTGGTGATGAGGACCAAATATTATGACATATAAAATGATGATTAGATGGAATTTTGAATCTGCTAAGGTGGCAGTGACTAGGATTAGATAAACTGACAATCTCGTTCTCATGATTACATGGAATTTGGATTTTGATGATGGGAATGGTTATCGTAGGGACCCAATGATGTTTATATCCAATGATTACACACCTTATACTTCCTATCAAAAAAAATCTTGGGGAAGCAATAATGATTGTTGTCACATATATATTTATGAATCTAAATGATAAGGACGTGCAAAGGATTGTGTTTTTACATAGGAGGGGAGTTGGTGTTAATTCAATGGTGTCAAGTAATTTAATGGTTTTTATCTAGGCACATACCATCATTTATTTTCATATGCTCTAAGGTTCTATATCCTTGACACTTTCTGCGAGGTGATGAATACTCTTTATTCTAGTATTTATGGTAAAATTTTGAAAAATCAAAACAATTTTGTCTAGCTCTAATGATCAAGTTGGAGTAGGGGTGATTGTAGAAACACTTATTCCTATGCCTTGTAATAGTTTTTCCACCCTGTGGGGATTGTTGTGATGGGTGGAGATAGGCTTTACATAGAACCAATTTCCTCTAAAGAATTTAAAAATGATATCACCCTTTGGTACATATGTTATGAAGGTGATGTTACCCCTTTTAGAATGCCTAAACGGCTATGACAAAAACCTCTCCATTCATTTTTCCAATGCGTGGAACAAATATCGAGTGTAGATGGGAGGTATAAGCTTTGAGTTGGGTTGAGAGATAATCTCGCAAGCCACAAGGATGACATGCAAAGGGATAAAACTAAAAAAGAAGATTAAATTCCCAAATAACAAAAATATGGCTATGTTTTTTAGGGAGGGCAAGGCTACGGTGAAATTGTATGGAGGGTTCAATGAAGTGAAGCTCCCACCTCCATGGAATAAGGTATCTTTTATGATCATGAAGTATTTCACTTTAGAGTGTAGATTTTAGAGATTTTATCATTACCACTTTTCCTTCTTGAACCACTTTTGGCACAAAACCCTTATTATTTTTTCGTGCTCTACCTACTTACCTCTCTAGAATCATCAATCGAAGAAGCAAAATATTTTTTTGCGAAAAATCCGAATAATGCCCCCACCCTGCTACATCAAGGGCTTATTTTCTATTTATATTAATTCCACCTTTTTTTATGCCCCTTGAAACCCATAAGGGTTTGTCTTATTGAAGATTCCTCATCTATGAGCCCTTCTAGTTCAAGAAAGTTGCTTCTCCCATTGTGGAGTCTGTGAAAATAAAAATTAAGGGCCATGTTGTTGTGATGCCCTTCCACTCAAAAGGAAAAACTAAAAAGCATGCCCCTCATTGGACATGTCAATTTGGAGTCTTCCCCTAATGTTGTTGCTAAACTTATCTCTTCTTTGTGTCTATTTAAAACCAATTCTCCAAACAACCCTTGTTCCTCCTCTCAGAAGGATGTTGCAGTGGGCCTTTTTAACCTTAAAAATAGCCCCCTGAGGACTCTTGTTTCTGGGTCTCCTACTAAGTGAAGCCTTGTAGGGAATCTCAAAATTCCCAAAGCAAAAAATTCCAAAAAAGGATTTGTCCAGTTCATTAAAGAGGAGGATACTTCAGCTAGGGAGGCAAAATTTATTTCCAAGGTGAATGTGAAATCCAAGGAGGAGGAAGGTGCAAGATGAACATGGTTATGAGAAAAAAAGATGAGGCTAGGGGTCTAGGAAGAGCATAAGAGAGTCTAACCAAATTGTTGGTCGTATGACCCCTATCCTCAATATTAGGTAGATTTCCAACAAGTCTATGAAAAGTGAGGAGAAAGAAAATGAAGAAAAAGATAAGGAAGAAGAGGAAGAGAATGAGGAAAATGACACTGAGGGTCTTAGTGTGTTTGGGGAGATGAATTCCCTCCTCTTGGATTCGAATGAATTTGACACTTCCCCTAATGTTGAATCGGCCTAGATTTTGGGAATAAGGTGTTTCAACCTTAGAGTTCTAACATTGAATTATTGAATTATTATTATATTTATTTGTTTTAATTAATTTCCTACAATGTCATGTCATTAAGTGGGACCCACTGGCTAGGTGGCATCCTCATTGGAGGTGATTGTATGACACATATTCATCACATGTGGAGGCAAGCATCCCATCTTGAAATCATGGACCTAGGACAAGTAGTGTTATATTCTATGGCGCGTCATAAGGTATATTTTGAATGGAGAAAGTGATGTGCCTTAAGTGGGATATGACAAAAGTGTGAAAGAATAAGTGTGATAGTCATGTTTGACTTATTCTTTGAATGTTGAATGTGTTGTAAGTGTGAAAACTTTTAGGACACATGTTATATGACATTTGTAAGGTTTTTTCATAACCCACTAGAAGCATGACTTAGGCGCCCAAGCTTGGAGAGAGGTTTGGCATGTTATGCCAATTGTAAGAAATATAAGAGAATGTTGTACAGGTGTCCAAATCATGCTTATGGCATGAGTTATTATTGCCACATGGGTTTGGATGCCTAAACTCTTCTAGAAGCCTCTCAAAGCTTGTATCTCCTATAAATAGGATGCATTGCATTGTAGAATGCATAGTTTGTTTGCAGGTATTGAAGTGTAGACGGTTTGACTCCTAAACAGATGTTTGGTGTGAAACATTTGTTGAAGAAGCATTGTGCTTGGGGTGTATTGTAACTCTCTTTTGAAGTGACACATTGGTACTGTGCTTTTGGATGGTGGGTTTTTTTACCCGAAAGGGTTTTCCCCACATATATCATTGCCCCTTCTATTCTATCTATCTTTCTTCCATTCTGTTGTATTTCTCATACCATTATGCTGCTGAAATTCTCTTAGATCTAAACTTACATCAAGTTGTTCTATTTCACTATTCCTATGTGTTTCTCATTAATGCAATTGTTTAAAGGTGCTAAAATGAAATTTTTGTTATTCACTCCTACTTAGATTAGTGTAGGAAGTTGCTTCTATGATCACGGATTCCTTTCAGTTGGTATCAAAGCTTGGCCAACTTTGTTTCCTTTGTTGGGTTAGAATGGTTTTTTGTATTGATCTTTGATTCAGTGGGTGTCTTGCAGAAGGGTGTTTTGTGACCTTTGTTGTAGGAAGAGATGGCAAACACATCTGGAAGGATCGAGATGGAAAATTTTAATGGAGGAAACTTTGAGATTTGGAAGATGAAGATGGAAGACATGCTTGTAGATTGTGACTTATGGGTTACAATTTTAGAAACCAAACCTACAACCATGAAACAAGAAGATTGGGATCTCTTGGATCAGAAAGCCAAGGGTTTGATCAGACTCTGTTTGGCTAATTATGTTCTCCTGAATGTTCATGAGGAAAAGATTGTTGCTTCTTTATGGAAGAAACTTGGAGATGTTTATCAGGCCAAGTCCTTGGTAAACAAGTTGTTCTTGTCACGTCTTAGACTTTGATGCTGCTTTCTTTTACTTTATGTGGAACTGCAATATGAATAATTATGTGTGGTAGAATAAATGTTGTGTTTTTTTTTAATGATGGAATAAGTGAATGTTATTTTATTTTAGGAAAATGAAATGCAATGAATACTATTTATTTAAAAGTGATGCAATGATATCCTAGAATGATAAATTATATTGCTTTGATTTATACTTTCTTGGACGCTAATCTATTAATGGGTGCCTGAGTTTACATGAGTTACAGGTTGTCGAAGACCAAGAGTGTGGTTAAGGTAGAGGAGGTTAGCTACCTGGCAGGGTTAAGATGGAGCGGTTACTCTCGCAAACACACCCTTAGTAACATATAGTTGCATTTAGGAATTTTATTTAGTTAATTGTTTAATAATGCTCTTACTTTGTAGTTCTTAATTAAATTAATTAGTGGTAAATTAAAGTGCATGAAAATAAAAGAATTTGTTTTATTTTATTTTTAATGATTTCTTTTGAAAGTTAAATGTTATTTATTATTTGAAGATAATTGTGTTGCATAGCAATAAATCTTGTTTTCTTTTAAAAATTAGATTTACTAGATAAACTTGAAATAAAACTTGGAAAAAGATGGAAATATTATCGAAAACAAATTGATAAGTTAGAAAACATTAAAAGATAGAAAAATAAGAGAAAAGAGGCTAAAATTAGAAAAACAAAACAAAAAACAAAGCAAAATAAAGATGGAAAAAAGAGGAAGAAAGTAATAAATGTTTATAAAAAAACTCTTATTTTCTCAACAAGAGAATTCATTCTAAATTGGAGATTCAATTCTTTCTCTATTTTTTTTTTCTGAAAACAATAATGAACAAGAATAGTGAAGTTAAATAATACTTGGAAAGAAGAAAAAGAAGGGAGAAAGACAGAAGAACAAGAAAAGAATATGCCATTGATGAGAAAATACAATTAATTTTTTTTATAAAAATTATAAATCATGGTTGTAGAAGGCTATATTTTCTTATTCTTCTACAACATATATATATATATATGTTTAATATATTACATACATAGATCATATTTCTACTTATCTATTTCAATTCTGAGACACAATTTGATTTATTTTTTTTACTTAAAATAATATATTGTATTGTTGTATTCACCAAATTTGAATACAATAATGATATATATATTTATATATATTATACTGTACCGTATTAATATATAAATATATATAATACTATTATAATTATATATTTTTAAATTTGATGATTGAAACAATATCTTATATTGAATCGAATTCATTGAGGATGTATAGATTTCAAACTAAACGCTGAGGGAAGTTATTTTAAGATAGACTAAAGTTATTTGAATAACTTACAACCTGTGGCTATAGAGGTGCAGCTCTAGGGAGAGGACAACAACCTCTCCACAGGTCGTGGCCTATGGAGAGGGTGTTGCCCTTCCCACAACAGCCACCTCCTTAGAACCATAAGGCCTCACCCATTTCCTATGGCGTAATATGAATACTTGAAGATTTTAACTTGCTTTCCTTTACTGCGAACTGCGGTTCTTTGGAACCTAAATTTGCAGATAACTATAAGTGCATAATTGCCCCTCCTCTCAGCCTTTGTCAAATTCGTTTCCCCTATGTGATGTATTTTTGTGAATTCCTAAATTAGGTTGTGATTATATATATTGCAATTCATAACTACAGATAAAAACAAATGTAAACTATGATTTCTCTCTATGAGGTTTGGAAGATTTAATGCTAATTCAATCTATATGGAATTTGATTCATGTGACCTTACAAAAGCTTATTCACTGTAGAATTTAACTCAGCGTATTCCTATCTGTGGATAATCTCGTGGCCACGAGTATAAATACACACACACACACACACACACACACACACACACACACACACATATATATATGCGTATAAATATATATATTTATAAATATGTATACACCACTATGTAATTGGAAGAATATACTGCTTGATCAAACATTTATTATTGTTTGTAATAAAATAATATCTTTCTCAATATGTGTATGGGTGAGATTTTGATTCTGAAATGAATATATATATATATTTACATAGGATGTGAATGAGTAAGACTTAATTTATGAAAAATAATATTTATTTAATCTGATTTAGGTATTTAATTTGAACATAAAATTATAACTCGGTATTTTTTTATTTGAATTGGAAATTGATTGATAGAATCTACTATGCAAATGAATGGTTACATAAGTGCATGCAATTGCTATTTCCATTTGGAACATAAGTAAACTAATTGGATTAGGTTGTTGAGTTAAATATAAACATGTTTTTTTTAGATTAATTCATTAACCATGGAACTGTAACTATAGTTGGACATGCAAACCAATAACGAACTTTAGAGTTAAATTGTGTTTCCCAAAAAGAACCAATGAGTACCAAATGCTTGATATTTAAAAAAACTATGAGATTCCATGCATGATATATTCTTTCTATGAGATTACTTCCTGGACAGGATGTCGAATGTGGGCTCCCAGAGACAGTAGTTTTCCTTTTCGAAACTACCATTTTACTTTTATTGCTTGGCCAAGCTAGATGTACCAATGAAATAGATGGATTAAAAGCCTAGAATTATATATTATATATGTCTCTGCCACATCCTGAATGCGAGCAATATGTCATTCTAGTATTAGGAATTGCATATAGACATCAGGCACGCATCTAGAGTTCCCTCCTACTTACACCGTTCTAGGTTGCTAGGCTCCTCGTGCAGGGTCGGTGTTTTCTTCAAGCCAGGAAGAAACCCAGGGAAGTTTAGTGTTTCGTGGTTGGGCGGAAAAGGTGCCTTAACCTCACTCTTGGCCTTGGCTTGCAGAAGATCAGTAGAGTCGTGGCAGTTGAGGATCAAGATTTCTTCATCATATGGATATATTTCTTATACTTCTTTTGTATGGCTAGCATAGCCACTTTGTAAATGTAAAATTTTCATCATGGATGTAATTATTGATGTAAACTTATTTTGTAACATTGAAATAAATGTTTGTAACACCCTATTGGTGTATGTGATTGTAATTCGCTATTGTAAATTTCCTTAGAGCATTTCTTAATATATTTTATTTAATAAATTTGTTTCATTATCCTTATTTGGAAATGTGCTTATTTTTTGGATTACTATGTTTAGTATGTGGGATTGCCATACTTTACATTTGGTATCAGAGCATCTAGGTTAAACTCTAGGACCTACGCCTAATTACGCTTAATTTTATGTGTTCCAGAGTAATTCTGATGGATTTTAGAACTTACCAATGTGGAGGTGGATCTCGTGATGATACAAATGATAGACTGGATTAGATCATAGCCCTACTGACTCAACAAGGGGCTAGAATTGACAGTCTGGAGCAAGCAAGACAAACAGGCCCATCAGGGCCGAATTCTAGTGGAAATGAAGGAAACCTAAGTAAGGTGGCTGAAGAGTTGGGAAAGGACCTCAAGAAGGTCATCCTGCCAAAATTTGATGGAATAACATTTGGGGACAGAGCAGAAGCATGGGTGATTGAGATGGAGAAGTATTTTTCCCTATGAAATTTGTCTAATGAGACTAAGGCTGAATGGGGATCATATCAACTATCTAGTGAAGCTGCCACTTGGTGGGAGAAAAAAAAGGCAGAAAAATATTTTTTGCATGGTAAAGTGACTTGGGAACAATTTATGCAGTTGTTCGAAAAAGGGTGGCTACCACAGTCATATTTTGACAAAAAGATAAATGAATTCAAGACTCTCACTCAAGGGGGAATGACAGTAACTCGGTATTGCAAAAAAAATTCCCATTTGCTCAAATACGTACCCCAGTACCAGCTTGATGAGAGGTTCCGGATTTGCAAATTCATCCTGGGGCTCAGGCCTCAAATTCGAGTCGAAGTAGACATTCATAATCCTTCCACCATGGATGAGGCTTTTGAGAAAGCAACCAAGTAGGAACAAAAGTTACAACAGGTTGCAAATTACAAGAAGAGCAGAGATGTTAAGTATGGTAACAAGAAATCTCAAGGAAACAATCAGAATCAGAATAATCAGGGCAATGACAACAACCATCAGATCAGGAATCTCAAGAGGGGTAACAATTCTTAGGACCGCAACAATGGGAATCAAAACAACAAGAGGGCCAATAACAACAATAACAAGAGAGATGCTTCAGATAGACCCAGAGCACCCCGCGGTGGATGTTACACATGTGGTGGTGAGCACTATACTAGTGTATGTCCTCAGAGAGTGAATAATCAAAAGAATAGGAACCAACATCACATCCATGCGGCCGTTGATAATCTCCAAGCTAATTTCCAGGCTACGCCAATCCAGTTCATGGGTAAGCTTTTTGGATGTACTGTTTCTATCTTAATTGATATGAGAGCCATTGAGTGTTTTGTAGATCCTCATGTTATTTAAAAATTACCTGTTAAGCTAGGATATATGTCTAAATCATGGAAGGTTCAATATGGAAATTGGGTAGAGAGAACAATAGAGCAATGTCTAGCCTACAACGAACTTGAACTTCCCAACTTTGAGACACAAGTTAACTTGTATGTAGCACCCCTAGGGTCATATGATGTAATCTTGGGAATTAATTGGCTTACTGAGCATAAGTCCATTGTATATTGTGAAAAGAAAATAGTGAAATGATTAGATGATTAGGGTAACCGTGTTGAGATTCATGGTTTAAAGAGGCCCTTAGAACTCGGGAAGATCTCTACCATGCAGCTGAAGAAGGCTAACAAAAAAGGGTGTGCTATTTATGCAGTAAAGGTTAGGGATCTTAATAGCTCAAAGTCATCAGCTAATGATCATCCTATTTTGAAGGAATTCCAAGATGTTTTCCCTGATGAGTTGACTAATCTACCACCTAAATGAGAGTTTTATTTCTCAATTGACTTGCTACCTGGAATGGAGCCTCAGTCAAAGGTGCCATACAGGATGAACACTACTAAATTGTATGAGCTAAAGGCCCAGTTGTAAGAGTTACTTAACCAAGGATTTATCAGGCCAAGTGTGTCCCCATGGGGAGCACCTATCATATTTGTAAAGAAGAAGGATGGGACCTTAAGGTTGTGTATTGATTATAGAATGCTTAACAAGGTTACCATCAAAAATAAATATCCACTTCCTAGGATAGATGAATTGTTTGATCAGATGAAAGGCGCTAAGGTATTCTCGAAGATCAATTTGAGATCAGGATACCATCAGCTAAGAATAAAAGATGAGGACATTTTCAAAACTGCTTTCAAGACTAGATATGGGCACTATGAGTTCACGATGCTACCGTTTGGGTTAACCAATGCCCTGGCAACTTTTATGAATTTGATGAACAACATCTTCTGAGACTGCCTGGATGACTTTGTACTAGTTTTCCTGGATGATATTTTAATATATTCTAAGTCAGAGGTAGAGCATGATAAACATCTGAGGATAGTGTTGCAATGCTTGAGGGACCAAAAGCTTTATGGGAAAATGTCTAAATGTACATTCTACCAGACTGAGGTGCACTATTTGGGACATGTTATTTCAGCTGAGGGGATAGTAGTGGACCCAGATAAGATAAAGGCAATCATGGACTGGCCAGCACCACAAAATGTTTCAAAATTTTGTAGCTTTATGGGGCTTTCCAGCTATTATAGGAAATTTGTTCAGGGGTTCTCAACCATTGCAGCACCCATCACTGCACTCCAAAGGAAAAGAAAGAAATTTGAATGGAGTGATAAGTGTGAGAAGGCATTTTAGACACTAAAGGAGAAACTTACTTCTGCACCTATCTTGATTGTGCCAGATCCAGATGGGAACTTTATAGTGATATTAAATGCCTCGAGAGAAGGTGTAGGAGCAATTCTTATGCAGGAAGGGCAGGTGGTGGCATACGAGTCTAGGAAATTGAAACAACATGAATTGAACTATGCACCACATGATTTGGAGTTGCCTACCATAGTGCATGTGCTTCAAATGTGGAGGCACTACCTTTTAGGGAAGCCTTTTGAACTGAAAATAGATCATTCGGGATTATAGTATATTTTCACTCAATCCAACTTGAATGCTTGACAGAGACGATGGTTGGATTTTTTGAGTGAGTATGACTTTGGCATAGAGTATATAAAAGGGAAAGAAAACAGAGTAGCAGATGCCCTGAGCAGGAGGAGACATCTTGTAGCTATGGTTACTATAAGGTCAAATTTTAGACAACAGGTGATCCAAGCTTTTCCAAGAGATGACCATCATGATAGGGTGAAACAAGCCCTAGAACAGGATCCTTCAGATCATCGTTATGATGGCTACATGTTTGAGATTGATGGACTCTTAAGATACCAAGGACGGATGTATGTTCCTAATGCAGTAGGATTGAGGGAATTAGTGTTGACTAAATTTCATAATGTACCATATTCTAGGCACCCCGGTGTAACAAAAATGATGGAGGGACTCAGACCATTGCATTTTTGGCAAGGACTTAGGAGAGATGTTACTGCTTTTGTAGCCCGATGTTTGGAATGCCAACGAGTCAAGGCTAAGCATGTGCATCTAGCGGGACTTTTATACCCACATAGGGTGCCAAAATATAAATGGTTGGTAATCACTATGGATTTATTCAGGGGTTGCCTATGACCAAGAACTGACATGATGTTATCTTAGTTGTAGTTGACAAACTGACAAAAGTAGCTCACTTCATTCCTAGGAATCTTAAGGATGGCTCATAGGTCTTAGCGAAGAAGTTTGTGCAGGATATTTTTAGATTACACGGAGTGCCAGAGAAGATCATCTCTAATCGTGACACTCGTATGACTTTCAGGTTATGGACTACATTGAATGCCTCTTTGGGAATGAAATTGAACTTTAGTTCAGCTTATCATCCTGAGACTGATGGTCAGACGAAGAGGGTGAATTAGGTAGTAGAATATCTCCTCAGGATGTACTAGATGGATCAACATCATAAGTGGGAGGAGTGCCTACCTTTAGTGGAGGTAACATATAATAATTCATATCACACCTCTCTAGGAATGGCACCTTTCGAGGCTTTGTATGGTCGTAAATTTTGTACACCTATCAGTTGGAATAAGGTGGAAGACATGATTGTCATTGGGCTAGAAATTTTGAGAGAAATGGAGGACCAGATGAAGCTGATTAAGGAAAATTTGAAACAAGCTTTTGATCGTCATAAGAGTTTTGCAGATAGGAACATAATCTGTAGACAATTTTTAGTGGGAGATAAGGTCTTCCTGAGGGTTCGACCGCAGAAGAGTTCAATCTCTTTTGGCAAGAGCTCTAAGCTTTCCCCTAGATATGTTGGGTCATTTGATACTTTGGAAGTCATATTCTCATTGCATATAGTCTTACTCTACCACCAGCTCTATCCCATATACATAATGTCTTCCATGTTTTTGTGCTTAAGTTGTACCATCCGGCTGCTTCTCATATTCTTGACTGGCATGCATTGCAGGTTCAGCTCCCATGGGTGGTGCTAATGGAGTCCACTAGGATTTTGGAGAGGTGCAATGTTAAGTTGCAGAACCAAGATGTTGTGCAGTATAAGGTCCAGTGGGACCGGTATTCGGTGGATAGTGCCACCTAGCAGAATGCAGAAGATATTGATAGATCTTTTCCGCATTTGAGATATTAGCTTACTTTTTCTTTCTACATACTATGACTTTATTATATACTGGATGTTTAAGACTATGTTATGTAGATTTTTTGTAATAAGACATCGAGATGATGTCTCTTCCAAGTGGGGAAGGATGTCACGTCTCAAACTTTGATGTTGCTTGCTTTTACTTTATGTGGAACTGCAATATGAATAATAATTATGTGTGGTAGAATAAATGTTGTATTTTTTTTATGATGGAATAAGTGAATGTTATTTTATTTTAGGAAAATGAAATGTAATGAATACTATTTATTTAAAAGTGATGCAATGTATCTTAGAATGATAAATTATATTGCTTTGATTTATATTTTCTGAGACGCTAATCTATTAATGGGTGCATGAGTTTACATGAGTTGCAGGTTATCGAAGACCAAGAGTGTGGTTAAGGTAGTGGAGGTTAGCTACCTGACAGTGTTAAGATGGAACAATTACTCTCGCACACACGCACTTAGTAACATATAGTTCCATTTAGGAATTTTATTTAGTTAATTGTTTAATATTGCTCTTACTTTATAGTTCTTAATTAAATTAATTAATGGTAAATTAAAGTGCATGAAAATAAAAGAATTTGTTTTATTTTATTTTTAATGATTTCTTTTGAAAATTAAATGTTATTTATTTATTATTTGAAGATAATTGTGTTGCATAGCAATAAATCTTATTTTCTTTTAAAAATTAGATTTACTAGATAAACTTGAAATAAAACTTGGAAAAAGATGGAAAGATTATCGAAAATAAATTGATAAGATAGAAAATATTAAAAGATGGAAAAATAAGAGAAAAGAGATTAAAATTAGAAGAAGAAAAAAACAAAAAACAAAGCAAAATAAAGATGGAAAAAAGAGGAAGAAAGTAATAAATGTTTATAAAAAAACTCTTATTTTCTCAACAAGAGAATTCATTGTGAATTGGAGATTCAATTCTTTCTCTATTTTTTATTTTTTTCTGAAAACAATAACTAAACAAGAATAGTGAATTTAAATAATACTTGGAAAGAAGAAGAAGGGAGAAAGATAGAAAAACAAGAGAAGAATCAGCAAGGATAGCATATTTACCAGGTTTTTAATCACTATTCCATTGTATTTGCAATTCAGTTGTGCAGATAAATAAATTGTTTTTGTGTTTCCTATGAGAAAAATTTAAATTCATGAAACCCAATTGAATATACACATTAAAAATATGCCATTGATGAGAAAATACAATTAATTTTCTGTATAAAAATTATAAATCATGGTTGTAGAAGGTTGTATTTTCTTATTCTTCTACAATATATATATATAATATATTACATACATAGATCATATTTTTGCTTATCGATTTTAGTTCTGAGACACAATTTTATTTATTTATTTTATTTAAAATAATGTATTGTACTGTTGTATTCACTGAATTTGAATACAATAATAATATATATATTTATATATATTATAATGTACCATATTAATATATATAAATATATATATTATAATTATATATTTTTTAATTTGATGATTGAAACAATATCTTATATTGAATCGAATTCATTGAGGATGTATAGATTTCAAACTAAATGCTTAGAGAAGCTATTTTAAGATGGACTAAAGTTATTTGAATAACTTACAGCCTGTGGTTGTAGAGGTGCAGCGTTGGGGAAAGGACAACGACCTCTCCACAAGCTGCGGTTTGTGGAGAGGGCATTGCCCTTCCCACAGCAGCCACCTTCTTAGAGCCATAAGGCCTCACCCATTTTCTATGGTGTAATATGAATACTTGAAGATTTTAACTTGCTTTCCTTTACTGTGAACTGCAATTCTTTGGAACCTAAATTTGTAGATAATTATAAATGCATAGCTGCCCCTCCTCTCAACCTTTGTCAAATTTGTTTCCCCTCTATGATTTATTTCTGTGAATTCCTAAATTAGGTTGTGATTATATATATTGCAATTCATAACTACAAATAAAAATAAATGTAAACTGTGATTTCTCTCTATGAGGTTTGGAAGATTTAATGCTAATTCAATCTATATGGAATTCAATTCATGTGAACTCACAAAATATTATTCACTATAGAATTTAACTCAGTGTATTCCTATCTATGGATAATCTCATGGCCCCGAGTATATATATATATATATATATATACTTATAAATATGTATAGACCACTATGTAATTGGAAGAATATACTACTTGATCAGACATTTATTATTGTTTGTAATAAAATAATACCTTTCTCAATATGTGTATGGGTGAGATTTTGATTCTGAAATGAATATATATATATATATACATATAGATATATATTTACATATGATGTGAATGAGTAAGACTTAATTTTTGAAAAAGAATATTTATTTAATCTGATTTAGGTATTTAATTTGACCATAAAATTATAACTCAGTATTTTTATTTGAATTGGAAATTGATTGACAGAATCTACTATGCAAATGAATGGTTGCATAAGTACATGTAATTGTTATTTCCATTTGGAACATAAGTAAACTAATTGGATTAGGTTGTTGAGTTAAATATAAACAACATAATTTTTTTTTATTAATTCATTAACCATGGAGCTGTAACTATAGTTGGACATGCAAACCAATAACGAACTTTAGAGTTAAATTGTGTTTCCCAAAAAGAACCAATGAGTACCAAATGCTTGATATTTAAAAAAACTATGAGATTCCATGCATGATATTCTTTCTATGAGATTACTTCCGGGATAGGATACCGAATGTGGGCTCCCGGAGACAATATTTTTCCTTTTCGAAACTACCATTTTACTTTTATTGCTTGGCCAAGCTAGATGTACCAGTGAAATAGCTAGATTAAAAGCCTAGAATTATATATTATATATGTCTCTGCCACATCTTGAATGTGAGCAATATGTCATTCTAGTATTAGGAATTGCATATAGGCATCAGGCATGCATTGAGAGTTCCCTCATGCTTACACTGTTCCAGGTTGCTAGGCTCCTCATGCAGGGTCGGTGTTTTCTTCACGCCAGGAAGAAACCCGAGGAATTTTAGTGCTTTGTGGTTGGGCGGAAAAGGTGCCTTAACCTCACTCTTGGCCTCAGCTTGCAAAAGACCGGCAGAGTCGTGGCGGTTGAGGATCAATATTTCTTCATCATATGGATATATTTCTTATACTTCTTTTGTATGGCTAGCATAGCCACTTTGTAAATGTAAACTTTTCATCATGGATGTAATTATTGTTGTAAACTTATTTTTGTAACATTGAAATAGATGTTTGTAACACCCTATTGGTGTATGTGATTGTAATTCACTATTGTAAATTGCCTTAGAGCATTTCTTAATATGTTTTATTTAATAAATTTATTTCATTATCCTTATTTGGAAATGTGCTTGCTTTTCAGATTACTATGTTTAGTATGTGGGATTTCCATACTTTACAGTTCCTGAGAAACAAGATGTACTCTTTGGAGATGGAAGATGGAGGATCTGTTGTGAATCATCTAAATGCTTTCAATATGTTGGTTGCTCAATTGGGTTTCATTGGAGACAAGATTGATGATCAATACCATTGCATGCTCATGTTGTGTTTGTTTCTAGATGCATGGGATCACCTAGTGATGGCTATTGGAAGCACATCAACCACCTTCAAGATGGATGAGGTGGTTTCTTCATTGTTATCTGAAGAGATGCGGAGAAAATCTTCTGAGATTGCTAAGGAGGCCCTTGTTGTTCATGGTAGAACAAAGGAGAAAGGAAAGAAGAAAGAGAAAAATTATAAGTCAAAGTCTCTAGGGAGATCTAAGTCTCCTAGCAAGAAGTCCAAGGCAAGATGTTGGAATTGTGGCGATGTTGGTCACATTCAAAAAGATTGTAAGAAGGAGAAGAAGAAGAATAATAATAAGTCTTTCTCTGATTCTGAATCTGAGAAATCATTCCAGGATGATGGAGAAGCTTTTATTTCAGCCTTGGCAGCCCATGCATCAGATGATGTATGGTTGAGATTTGGGTGCATCTTTCCACATGACCTCTCAAGAGATTGGTTCTCGAAGTATCAAGAATACTAATGAGTCCAAATAATGACTCATTTTTGTTAGGATTTATCATATGATTGTTATTGTTACTATGGGGTTTTAACACTTGATTACTAATACTTTCTATGTTATTTCTTAAAACTTATAAAATTTGGGCATTAACTTATCCCTATAACTTTTGATGGTATTAACCTGCTATGTGATATATCTATATTAATTTTACATGTGATTGAATGAATGTTATTTTAAGGTGATAATGGATATACAATTGTCTTGTGCACACTAATGTCATAATACAGGTTCACATTAAGATGCATATATAAATGAAGCTTGCAAGGTGGAAGAAGTTCATGCCAGTTGGCCGGTTGCTAAAGGAGTCAAATAGAGATGGACATTAAAGAGGTCAATGGTTGAAAACTTCCAGCTCGTGTGGAAGTTATAACTTACCTTTAAATGACCATGTCTATTAGTTGAGTAGATTTAGGAGGTATTTTTATGCTAGATCCTCATTGAGGCAAGACTGGTTTGACTAAATCTGGCGCATGCATAATGTCCTTCCTCTTTTTCATGCTTTCCATAAATGGTGTCCTCCTAGTCTATTGGAGTCGACTACCCATTTAGTTAGGGTTAGTTAGAAGCTTTCCTTCTATAAATAATGATCAGATGTTCCTCTTCAAGGAGGTTGGACATTTTGATATTGTACTTCCATTTTTCAGTTTCAAGGAATACAGTCATGTTGTTGTTATGATGTAACAATGTTTTCAATGAATAAAATGATATTTTAGTTTGTTGCATCTGAGTTAGTTTTGGGAAGACTCATTCAAGGGGCCCCACTTGGTGAGAGTTCCATCCATTCAGTTTAGTAGTTACTTTTTTGTTCAACAATTAGTTACAGTCTTAGAAGCTATCTGTTCCTGCAACCATTGGAACTTCGTTCTCTGTTTGTTCTTGCAGCCAAGGAAGACAAAGTAACTTCCTATCTATTTGCTGAGATTTTTGTTTTTTTCATTCATTTCAGTTCAGTTTAGTTGTTGATTCATGCTGAATACTTATGCTAATTCCTTTCAAGCATTTTACTTTTAGTATTGTTTCTTTCCTAGTTATAGGATAAGGATGACTACAAGTGAGTCCTAGTGCACAGACAGTGTTGAACCATTTCAAGTTCACATCCCTGAGTTGATAATGAAATGAACCTTCATGATGAGCAAGATAACTACTTAGTGCAGATATCTAATCTCTAAGTTATTGCTTTAAGGGCTTAGTTATTGAACCATTAGAGGAGGCCAACATTTTTGGCACTATTGTCGGGGATGGTGTCAAACTAGGAAGTTCTTCTTAGTCATTTCCAGTTTCTTTCTTGTTTTTAGTATCTCTGAAGTTGTTTTTATTATACCCTTCATTTGAATAAAGTAATGATCTATTATTCTTTCACCAATTCTTTGTGTGAGTTGGTTGACATCGAGTTAATACCGCATGCATAGGGGTAGGAGAAGAGATGCTCTAGGAAGATTCCTTCCTAATGACCCTAATCCTGATAACTAGCTAGTTGAGTTTCAAAATTTTCCAAGAGATGAAGAAGAAGAGGAAAATCCTTTCGCTGATGCATTTCCCAATTTGACCAGTTATGAAACTTCCTTTGAAGAGCAAGCTGCCGAAAACTTGATTGAGAATCCATTTGCTTTGACAATCCATCAAGCAATTATGACTGGCCAAAACCAAAATAGACCTAACCAACCATCTTTTCCATTCCCTATCACTCACTAGAATGAAGTTGATAACCTCAAGAACATCCCTACTTTAGTTCTTCCTAAATTCTATGGGCTTGTAATAGAGCACCCTGACACTTTCTTGTTTGAATTTGATATCCTCTACAGAAGCTATGATTACACTACTAATGCTCATAGGCTTAAATTGTTTCCTACTACCTTGAAGGAAGCTACATTAAGATGGTTTATGGGCTTAGATAGGAATATTGTAGAGACTTGGGATGATATGAAAACAAAGTTTCTTGAGAAGTATAAAGAATACTGTAGAGGCAGTGATATGAGAGGAGATGATATCTTCAGGATGCAACAGAAGGAGGGTAAAGTTTAGAGGACTATATTTCAAGGTTCATGTTTTGTCTGCAGAAATCCCCACATCATGCGCTCAATGAAGAGTCTCAAAAAAATTTCTTCCTTAGGGGGATCAATGAAAATTGCACTAATGCTTTGGACTTGATAGGAGGAGGAGATATCACCCAAGTTCCCTGGGATGACATTAAGAAGATGTGTTAGAATTACTCCAGGGAAACTATAAAGAAAGGAAGAGGTTACCAATCTTCTATGGGTAAATCCTCCACTAATGGAGTTTCAAGGATGGAAATCACTCATTTGCTGGTAGATTTCAAGTAGGATATCATAAACAATATGGCCACTTAGCTAGATACACTTCAAGCAAAGAAGAAACATGAGGAGGCAAAGGCAATGTTGGAAAAATATTGTCCTCGTTGCAGGAAAAAGGAAAAGGATTGTAGATGTAAAATGGTAGCCAACATTGATAGCAAGAAAATTCCACTAGAATTCAGGCCAATTTAGGGTGATGATGATCAGGTTTTCTACATTGCACAAAGAAGGCCATGGGCTCCAAGACAAGGCATGCTACCAAATCCATTATCTTTTAGTGGACCTTATTTGAATTCTTATGCATTTGGTAGTCAATGGCAACCCCCATACCCATTAAACTTTGGAGGCTATCCACCTCAGCCTTGGAACAACCCTCCAAATACTTGGCCCAATTACCAAAACTCTCCACCTCATTGGCAGCAATTCCAGGGGAATTGGCAGCAGCCTTTAAGAAACTAGTAATAGACATCCCAATGGAGGGGAGGACAACAATGGTCAAACCAAGCAACTAGTTACATGCAGCCACCTCCACAGCCTCAACATCCTACCATAATGCCTCCTCCTCCTAACTCAAACGCTAGCACACGTAGACCCACTCAGTTACCAACTCAACCCACACCTAACCCAAATAACAAACCACAACAACAACCAGTTTACTCTGCAGATCCCAATCAATTTCCTGCATATGTTGTGAGTGTGAGTGATATTCATCTACATTCAGGAACCACTTTGTCATCTCCTCCCACTCCTATTATAACAAAACTTCCTGTGGAAGAAGAGGAGCATCCAAATTTATCTAATATCCTTGCTCAGTCAAGTGTGCCCAAGAATCCTGAACTAGTTCGGCAGTCTGGTCCAGACCCACCATTTCCTCAAAGGTTAGAAGTTGTTAAAAAAAAAGAATAAAAGGAAGAAACAACCTTTGATATTCTAGATCTATTGAAACACATATGTGTCAAGATGCCTTTGTTCCAAGCCATAAAAGATGTTCCCATATATAGTAAGGAAATTAAGGAAGCATGTCTCAAAAATCCAGGGAGGAAAAAGAAGGACCCCACCACTGTTCATGTGGTGGGGCAGTTGGTAGATATCATGCTTGGGAAAGTAATCATTCCTAAATATACTGACCCAAGTAGTCCTGTAGTTGGAGTCATTATAAATGGAATCCAAGTAAAGAATGCTCTAATAGACTTGGGAGTAGCTATCAATGTGATGACTAAGGGTATCCTGCAGCAACTGAATGTTACAAATATGAGACCTACTCCTACTGTCATGTAGCTTGCTGACAGTTCCACTATCAAACCAAATGGTATAGTAGAAGACCTTGTTGTTACTCTAGACTCTTGGGAATATCCAGCAGACTTCATGACCATTTCCCCTAAAGCTAACTAAAGATGTTGAGTTTTAATAGACAATGGATTGTGATAAAGCATTCTCTGATTAGTGCAGATATCTAAGCTCTAAGTTATAGCTTTAAGGGCTTAGTTATTGAACCATTAAAGGAGGCCAACAAATACAATGGTGGATAGGTGTACCTAGGTGATGACTCTTATCTTGAAATTTTTGGTCGTGGAAGAGTCAAGATCAAATTCCCTGATGGTAGAGTGAAGGGGATTGATGGTGTCTTGCATATCCTAGGTTTGGCATGAAACCTACTTTCTGTAAGTAAATTGAATGATTCGGGAGTGCAAGTTGTTTTCTCTGGTGAAGGATGCAAGATGACAAGAGGAGTTATGGTGTTGGCTAAGGGTCTTCGTATGGGCACTTTGTACCAACTGGATGCATGTTCGTTTCAATGTAATAGTTCTTCTAATGTACCAAAGAAGAGACCTTTGGATTCATCATCCTCACCATCAAATCATGTAGAAAAGAAGTGTGTTGCATCTACATCTGATGGTCATGCATTTTGGGTACCTAAGGGTGCTCATTCCATGGAAATGAAGCTTCCTGCAGAGAAGGAAATGTTATGGAACCAACGACTTGTTCACATTAGTGAGAAGGGTCTTAGAACCCTGAAAAAGAAGAGCCTTGTTGAAGGCCTTCATGATTGTAATCTCGAGTTTGAATTTTACAAACATTGTGTCTACTATAAACAACACTATGTTTCTTTTTACTCTAGTTCTCATAAGTCTTCTGGGGTCTTGGACTATGTGCATTCAGATGTGTTTAGTCCTGTAAATGTTCCTTCATTTTCAAAAGTTGTATATTTTGTTTCTTTCATAGATAACTACAGTAGAAGGACATTTTTTTATTTCCTTAGAAGTAATGTTGAAGTTTTTAGTCCATTTAAGGAGTTTAAGGCCATGGTAGGAAATTAGACTAGTAGAAAGATTAAGTTTTTGAGGACTAATAATGGTGGTGAGTTTAGTTCAATAGAGTTTGAAAAAATCTATAAAGAGCACAAGATTGAGAGACATAAGACTACTCCCTACACTCCATAGAAAAATGGAGTTGCAGAGAGGATGAATAGAATGTTGATGGAAAGGGCTAGGAGTATGTTGAGTGGTGTTAGCCTTGAAAAAAAAAATTGGGATGAAGTTATAGCCACTGCATGTTATTTGATAAATAGATCTCCTACATCAGCACTTGTTGAAAAGACACCCATGGAGGCATGGTCTGGAAAGAAGCCTTCAATGAGACATCTCAGAGTATTTAGTTGCAAAGCTTATGCTCATGTTCAAATTGAGAAGAGGTTTAAGTTGGAGAAAAAAGTTGTTAAGTGCATCTTTATCAACTATGGTGTTGGTGTGAAAGGGTACAAGCTTTGGGATCCAAAAGCACAAAAAATTCTCTACAGCAGAAGTGTGATCTTCAGAGAGATGAAACATTCCTTTGTTGAGCTGCAACCAGAAAAAGAGGAGAAACAAAAGAAGGTAGTAGTTTAATTTCCACCTACTCCAGAGAAAGAACTATGTACTCCCGGTGAACCTGATGATGAGGAGAGCTCAAGCAGCTCTGAAAGTTCTAAAGAAGAAGAACCTCAACCTCAGCCTTTGAGGAGGTCTACATGAGATAGGCGATAACCATAAAGGTTTGGTTATTCATTGTTTGATTCCAATTGTATTTTTGCCTTGATTACTAATACTGATGAGCCTAGGACTATGAGAGAGGCAATGGGTATGAACGATTCAGATTCTTGGATGTAATCCATGGATGAGGAGATGGACTCATTAAAGAAAAACAAAACTTGGGATCTAGTACCTTTGCCTACTAGACGTAAACTTGTTGGTTGTAAATGGGTTTTTAGGAAAAAGTGTGGTCCTGATGGTAGTATTGAGAAGTGTAAGGCATAGTTGGTCTCTAAGGGGTTCTCTCAAGTAGAGGGAATTGATTATGGGGAGATATTCTCTCCTGTAGCAAAGCTAACATCTATCTGACTTATGTTGGGTGCTGGAAAAAAGTTGAGTCCACTTTTTGGCCAAAAAGTGGAAGTGTTTTTCCTGATTTTCAGAATTTGACACATTTGACCTTAAAATTTGAAGCACTTAGGATGGAATCTTCAAAAAAGTCACTAATCATAAAATGTAGTACTCGGAATCTAGTTTCCAAATATGTAATTTATTTCAATACCCAAATTGTACAAATTGAGTTTCAATAGGCGTTTCTAAAAACCATTGTTTAAAAGTCACTTTTCTTTTACCATACCATGCACATGTACGACATCCATATTTTGACCTAAATTATTGTATTTTTCTAAATCCTTTTGGGAAAATATTTGTGACTCACTGAAGCTTGTTCTCGATATTTTTTTATAATTTTTTATTGAATTTTTTTTTTGGTTAAATTTTTATTAGGCATATTTGTCGTTTTGAAAAATCGTCGTGTACAACATGCACAAGATGACCTAAACTTATCATTTTTTTGTTTATTTATTTTTTAAATTGAAAAGAATTTTCTGAAGTTTGTTCTCGTGTTATCCATTCGTCAAAATGTTATGTTGATCAAAAGTTATTAAAATGGTAAAAAACCCCGATATTTAAAGTTTATGGACCAGTTTCATCATAAATTAATTGAAAAATAGAAAAATAATCTGATTGTAAAAAAAAATACATATTTGGAATCTGCATTGTCTCCTTCTAAAATAGGTTTAATTCGTCAAAAAAATTCTAACGAAAGTCGTCAGCCATATGTCCAAACTTGGTATTTTTCAATGACATTGTTAGGACCTTCAACTTGTAGGTCAAACCAGGTTGAAGGCCTAGGTTCGGATTCCCAATGTTTTTCCCAAACCAATATACAAGGCAGAAACCCAACCACAAAGCAAATCCAATTTCAAATTTTTGGAAATGGGATCCCACTTTACAAAACGGGATCCCGTTTTGTAAAGCGGGATGTTGTTTCCTAATATTAAATGTTGTGACAGTTGAAAGGGAAACGGGATCCCATTTTATAAATGGGATCTCGTTCCTTTTTCAACGGTCCCCACATTTAATATAGGGAAACGGGATCCCGATTATAAAATAGGATCTCGTTTTTAATAAATGGGATCATGTTTCTTTTATTTAAATTTACTGCCAAAAATTACTGTGAAGTCTGCAACTTCACATGTATGGCCGAGAGCAGTAAAATTGAGCTATTTTTCATAAGCTATTGTCTTTACAGGTGGTGAACTTGATTTTTGATTATTTTTTCAAAGGAGGCATCATGTAAACCGTTTTTGAAGTGGAAATGTGTTAGTTTTGTACTTGTTTGGAGGAACAAAAGGTCTTCAACTTGCAATATGGATTGAATTTTTCAAAGGAGGCATGAAGAAAACAATTTTTAAAGTGGAATTGTGCTAGTTTTCTACTTGTTTTGAGTAACACAAGAGGAAGAATTTTGTCCTAATAGGTCTTCAACTTCCAATTTGGATTGAATTTTTTGAAAAATTTCACTATTGACATTCATTTGTGCTTGAGAATTTTATAATCATGGGAGATAAAGCTCGTAATAAGAGAAGGAAGACATTGTCTCCTCAAGAAGTTGAAGCAAAGAGAGAGAAGGAGAGACAAAGACAAAGATAAAGAAGAATGATAATTAAATCAACGAATGATGGGGGAGCATCCAATTCCACAACTATTTAAGATGAAAACATTGAGGAGACCATGGTTATAGATGAAGCTAATTTGCAAGGAGTCAATTTGGAGAATAATATGATTATACAAGAAAGTCTTACTATGTCTTCAAATCCCTGTTTCAATGCTATGGATAATGTTTCAATATGCAAAAATCCAGGTACGTCTTCAAATCCACATGTTAGTGAAATGGTAAATTTGTATGTAGAAGTTTTACAAGATGCTGGACTTAATGATGTTGACATTGATGATATTTGAAGAGATGAAACTTTTATAAAATTTGTTGAAAACAAAAAAGAAAAATATTTTGTTGCAAATGAAAATGAGAATGATCCTTTTGTTGAAAATGAAAACAAAAATTGTTTTGTTGATGAAAATGAAAATGAAAACCGTTTTGTTGATGAAAATGAAGATGAAAATGTAAATCATTTGGAAGTTGAAAATGAAAATGAAAATGAAGATGAAGATGAAAATCCCACAAGATGTGATGTTGAATTTAATGAAAATACTTTTTAAAATTAAGTGGTGTTTTAGATAATCTTCACAGTCAGAAATTTCTTGGAAAACGTCAGTGCTTTTAAAAATTTGCATTTTCAATATCAACTAATGATGCAATTGATGAGAATGCAAAAATAGGAAAGTAATGAAAGTTAGGCTTTTATGTTAAAGCCAAAAAGGTCGTCATTCGACATGTTGTAACTAACATTTGCTGGATTTCCATTCCAATCTAATGGAAAAATAGTTGATCTAAAGATAAAAACGTAGCAAGAAGAGCTATAACAACTGCTATAGTTAATAAAGCAACTTTGAATAAAAGAATGGTAAGCAATATTAGTGAAGTTTTAAAAATACATCCTAAAACATTGCTAAGAGCGGCAAAAAGAAGAGAAAGTATAGAAAATGATCCTATCGTCCAATGTTGGAGTTTCAATGGTCAACTCTCGAGGTATGATATGAAATTGAATGTTGAAATTAAATATTTGATCGAAAAATATTGGCATGATAATATTAGGGTTTCATCTAATGCTAGAGATGTTTTAAAATTAAGGGTGGGGTCCAAAGTTCGCGATCCTCACCCAAAACACCTATTGGATACAACACAAACTGAATTTTATAGAAAATTTTGTGGTGATTCAGTGTTACCTGGTAATATTAAAATAAGTCAAAGGTCTTTTGAAAAATGTAAACCCTGGTATGTAAAAATTAACAACAAATATCTTGTTATTATTTGTAAGCGCATATTCAATTTGATGTTTTTCAATATATATGTTGTACCTTGCATACTAACATGATTATATGGAATGTGGTATTAATATGCCACCTAAAGCAATAAGGGGTTTATATCAATTTTTTTTTGTGAAAGATCTAATGGTAAATTGTTTTATTTAAGTTCTTGTATTTTTGGAAAATGCATTAGCTATGGAAATATTTCATTCTTAATAATTTGTATGCATGAAAGTGTTGATAACGATTTTGGAAAACAATTAGTAGATGTTAAAAGATTTAAGAATGTTCACTATTCATTAAAAGATGGAAAAATAGGAAAGCATTGTGATTTAGTTACAAAAAAAATTAGTGTGCATGCATTTATGAGTGAATTTAATAATAAAATTGTACCAAAATATCTCATGCACTCTGAACATGCTCGATGGCTTGATGGCCAATTTCATGCATGTAGAAACACATTTCCAATTGGTACTATACTTTCGGTGGTGATTTGGCAGAGGAATTATACTCTCACTCTTGCGCAGAAATGTAATCAGTATTATAATTCAATACAAGTAACTATGTTTGTCCATATTGTTTATAGACATGCAGATGATAGCATTGAGGATGATAGAAATTTTTTGAGGGAGTATCATTTTTATTTGAGTGGAAATTGGTTACACTCTTCAGAGTTTGTTCAATATTGTTTGAGTATATTTTCTAGAAATTTAAGAAAAAGAGGAATCTAGATGAAAGAACA
>VDFB02392408.1:0-34405 GCA_007258455.2 Sequoia sempervirens
GGTTCGGTTGTCAAAGATCAACCCTAGCTAGAGTTGTGGAGGAATCCATCCAGGATTTCTACATTGTGCATCATTGAAGGATTTTTCTTGCAATAGCTGTTGTATTACTGCAAGGGTTTGACTTGTGCAATAGCAGTTGTATTATTGCACTTTTGGAATATTGAGTTGATGCAATTGTTGGTTTATTATTGCATTTTCTGAGGATTGCAACAGCTGGCTTATTGTTGCAATCATTATTATTACATTCTGAGGTTGTAGCAGCTGATGTATTGCTGCAAGTGATATTTTCATTGAGGAAGGAATTTGCTGGTCTGGTTCGATTAATTCAAATTTAATGGTCTTTAGACCTAATTTGAATAGCAAGGAAGAAATCGATTTTAGAAGAAAATGATTGCAGGATTTTCAAGACAATTTCCAATCATCAAAGGAGCATGATTTTGTGAGAAATATTCAGTTTAGAGCATTTTGATATTAAAAGAGAAGAAGATCGATTTTGTGCAAAAAGGTAAATCTCTGCAGCATAAGACAAAATTCACATTTGCAGATAGGACAAATTAAGGGGAAGACAAAAATAGGGAGAGCTCGATTTTATTTGGAGGCATTCGAATCTCTTAAGGAATTCGATTCTTGGTTGACAAAAAAGACAAATCTTCTATTTCTGCAAAGAAAGACAAAGGTGCATAATTGTTGCTTGAATAGAAGTGCATAATTGTTGGTTGAATAGAAGTCTAATTGCATTCAGGCATCAGGAGCTGATTGAGAAGTAATTGCAGCCTTGAAATACGATTTGGGGATATTGACGAATTGAGAAAGACGGGCTTTGCAGTTGGCGCGACTTTTTCTTGAAGGCTATTGATTTTGAATAAGACAAAGTTGTGAAGGCTTAACCAAAGTTAGCTGTCGGAAGCAGCTTAGAAGAGGACAAGCTTAATCAATATGTGAAGAAGTGATAATGTGGCCAAGTCAGAGATGGAAGTTTCAAAAGTTAGATCCGCTTTATTTAGAATCATTATCGTGAGCTCTTTGTAAGTGTGTTTCATAATACTTTAGCCGCTGGGAGACAAAGACGAGTTTGGGAAATATTTTTCTGATAAGACAAATCGTTGAATGAGTCCAATCTGTGAGTCAGCAAAGTAAAGACGAATCTCTACTCACATATTTGAGCGTAGCTTCATCTCATTTGTGAAATGCGTCACCTTATGGAGCATCGACCAGGTTCCTTTTCAAATTGCATTGCATTTTAGGATCTGCAATAACTACATTGTTTTCACATTGCATTTGAGAGTCTTAGTTTATCACTGTTACATCAGTTTGTAAATGAATGCCATATGAGGAATATAGCTGTCATTACTTGGCAACAAATAGAGCTGGAATGTGTAATCTTGTTGTAATTCATTGGCAAAAAGAATTGTAAACAATTTTGCGGTATTTTCAATTGCAATATTATTTGAGGAGTTTGGAGGTTACATTTTAAGTGTTTGCTAAAATGCCTCATCGCTGCAGCTGAGTCTCTACATGTATTTTCAGTCTTATTATTGCATTGAGTAAACAAAGAAACATTACATTGCATTTACCAATTCAGTTCAGTCAATTGCACATTTCCATTCGAGCTATTGAAGTTCATGTTATCATCATTTGCTCAAAATACAAAAAGAAAACAATAACCAGCAGTTGTAGAGCTTGCAAGCAAACTATTTGACGAAATGTCCAAGTGCTGAAAGTGGAAAATTAAGCCAGATTTAGCAAGGGACATTACATCATTTGGATGGTAGATTACATGATTGGCCTTAGTTTAGGAAAAATTTATAATTGGGCAGAACTTTTGTCTAAATGAAGAAGGGAGTTCTTATCATGTAAACATAAGACATTCTACATGACACAACATTTGATTGCCCTATTTTTGGACGCTATATTCACCCAAATTCTTGTTGAGAAATTGCGCAAGTTTCAACTTGCTGCTGACTATAACTCCTCTTGGCCTACATTATTTTGATGGACTACTTTGGATGCCCAAGCTCATTTAGGGAAAGAAGCTACATCTATCCGTAAGAAGTGGAAACACAGATGCATCAGGTGAAGGAGAAGAAAACAATGAGGATTATGAGAAGATTGAGTTGTCCTCCTCCACATCAAGCACCACACTCATAGACACTCATTCAGTCGAAGTTGTGTCTACAATTGTCATAGCCTAGCCCATAATTCCACCACATACAGTTGCAGTGGAGAACATTCCTATCAACAACGACTCCCCTACTTCATTGATTCCAACAAATTCATCGATACCCTTGGAACATATCAATAGTTGGTTGGAACTCCTTGGAGCCCAAATTGATGTTTAGGATTTTCCCCCACCTAACTCTCCTAAGGATATTGCCATGGGCATAGAGTATCTTGGGATGATTCAGTCTACTGGCAAGAGTGTGCAGCCATGCCCCACATAGGTAGCTACACCTACTATTGAGCTGATGTAGGAAGGTGAGCCTTCCCTTGCACTGCAACTACCTCTAGCCACCTAGGTGCTACCCACAACTATCCCTGCTGACCCACCTATTTAGGAGCAGAAGTCTAGCAATTTAGAAGGTATTATCATTGAAATTGCCAAACCAGATGAGGCTGATCCCTTGAGTACCATTTAAAGGTACATATAGGACTTGGATCCCATGGTTGTCGTTATATAGGAAGTAGTGTATATTTCTCGTAGGTTGGACCATACCCACTCTCCTCTGATCTGGCAGGAGGCCCAATGCATCCTAGCGTTCATGAAAGAAGGATGTGAGGTAGAGTTCAACTGCCTATTTGTGTCCAAAGGATGGCCTAAGATTGAGACTACTGATATGATGATAGCATGACACCCTGCTAGGGCTACTTTTGGGGGGAAGGATTTAGATGTATAGTACTCGAAGATTTATTCATGTGGATTTCTCTACATGTAAGTAGACCAATAATCAGCCTAGTATCATACTAATTTTCCTAATTACGAGAAAGAGACTTAAAGTGCTCTATGGTTTCCAAACAGAACACAATCATTGACAACTACTTACAACCAACTCCTAACAAGTACCCAGAATTTGACAAGTGATTAACACAAAGTTGTGCACAAACATACTAAAAAAACATAATAAGATAATTTAATGAACATACCACAACAGTGATATCAGTACTAGAAAATAGTCATAACAAGGAAGTTTTTGTTTTCACCAAAACAATCATATTCACATGAATTGTAAGAGAAAAAATCTCTCTTAGCATTCACACCAGCAGCATATCCATCCAAGCTCCTGGCCTTATATTTCACTACGGATTTATATTAAATTCAGTGAAATTCCAAAAATAACTGGCTGAGCTATTTATATTACCAGCTAGGGTTTTAAATTTGAGATTGTCAAGAAGGGCAGCTCTATATCAGCTAGTCTTTTGACAACAGTATAAGAGTGCATTCAAAATTCATAAACCATAAAGACAGACCAGAAAAACCTACTCTTGCAAATATGCAGTATTCATCACTTTCCATGGATGTATCATATGTGCTTATTCATGAATTTCCAAAATTTCAGGACACTGACCTATTCCATGTTAGCATTGAAGGGCTGAATTTAGATAAGAAGACCAAAAGTGAAAATATGGTGGCTCAAAAACTTATGAATAATGGTCTTATTCAGGCAGGCTCTTTCCCTGTTTCAGTGTAAAATTCATCTTATCATGTGTCAAACATTGGGGACTACTTTAAGTCCCCAATTTTCATAGTATAGGGTGAAATATTTGTAGCTTAATTTCACCAAAACATGCCTAAAAATGCATTCCAATTGGCACTGTTTTTAATTCTACTACCTATTTATTCTGTTTTTATTCCATATGCCATGTTAATCAAGACTCTTCATTTGGGTTCAAATTAATCAAGTTCAAGTTGACTAGTATGCTTGTGTTCTGCAACAGTTTAAGTGATGAATTAATAAAAGCAAAAAAATTCTCATCTTTTAACCAAAAAATACACATATCATATATCACCAATAAGATCACACTTTTTATGAGTTTTCATGAATTTGAACTTATTTGATTTTTACCCTAGATCCCATGAAGGTCTCACATCTGCATTATGGTGTCACAAGATAGTCCATTGGATTGACAAAAGAAATCCATAAAACAATGGATTCTTATATGTTTGTTGAGAAACCTTATAACGCAAGAAGATATTTTACGGGACTAGAGGCCTACTGTTGGCTCTATTGATGGCAGTTGCATACCACTGCCTAAAAGTTACATCCAATATCTGAGGCTCCTTCCAAGGCCTTACCTAAGGTGTTTACATACACACTATGGTCACTCCCAATATCATTACTATGAGGCAATTGGTGATAAGCAATCATAGAGCTAAAACTGTTAGAATATTTGACAGTTTAAGAACAAACCAAGTTAGAATACTTGACAGTTTAAGAACAAACCAATGACACACAAGAGTAAGGGTTGGTATTCCTTCTATTGAATTTACACTAGATATTACATTCTCATACTCTTCATTGAAAAATATTAACTTTTTTGTTAGCATTTTAAAATCTAATTCTTGATTGTAATTTCATTCAAATGCCTTGCAGATAAAACACAGATCAAAGAATGCATACCAAAAAATAAAGGTAATCCCCTTCCAATTAGCCATAAATGGATCAATGGAGGGAAATAATCTGTAGTTTTTCATTTTATGGAAAAAAATAATGCTGACTAGAACATCTAAAGATCTATCTTGATGTTTCAAACAGAATTTGTAGAAATGGTAATTTATTAGAAAGATGTAAATGAATGAATAGTACCATCTTAGTCCAATTGGTCAAGAATAGTGAGATGAATAATAGGATGCAAGTCTGACTTGAGATGCCACAAAGTAATCCTGTCCACAAACCCTGCAAACAAATACATTACATATAGTGAGAAAATTAATTAAAAAAATGCTATCTAATCGTATCCACAAACATTTGTGCATAATGTAGGAAGAAAAAGACTGTTTCCTTCTCTTAAGAAAATAATGGAGCAATAATGCACAGAGATTTAGTGCAGATACTATTAATACTCAGTATGGTTAAAATGGTTACTGTTTTACACATAAATAAAGTAAAAATGGCCCAGCATCTATATTGTCATAAGTTGTCAAGACATTCATTGTAAGATATTTTAGTCAGCAAGATTATTACGCATTTGGTAAAGAGACTTAAACCCAAAGGAACAATGAAGTGAAATACAAATTTATATGTTTAACCACTCTTCTGGTTGCACATGTGGACATAATATCAAGAAATATGCAATTATAAATTATAATTATCTATTCTAGTATGAAAATGCAATCCTATTGAAGATCTATGGTAGTGCAAAGACAACTTTCTATATTTTCTTATCAAAGAATGCAATGAGAGACGAAAAGAAAGTTCCTTACTCAAATCTCTCGTAAAGATATTTAGTAGGATCGTGTCACGAGCTAAGCTTTTTCTACAAAAGATGTGTCATGTCCGCTTTCCATTCTTACGCATCCATCATAGTCCGAAATGAAGAACTCATCAGGAGACTCCAAGTACCTCGTGGTGGTCAAAGTTGGAGAAGAATATCGTATGACAAGTACTGCAGACCACTGTACCCATCAAAGTGACAGACCTTCTCCAGCTATGCCTCAACTAGGAATGTCAATCACAAACGTAGTCGGTGATGAACAACGCTAGTAACAAGAAGGCCGAAGGAAGGAGATGGTAGCAGAACCTCCACCCGAGCGTGAACAAGTCATTGACCCAATGTTGCTAACAGTAAACATCAGGAAGAGACTGGCGATTGTGCAAATGGAATCGGAGGGAAGAATCTAACAAATACAATCGTCGATGGAGGATCGGGAGTCAACGTACTACCTGAAGACACATGGAAAAGTCTTAGGAAACCTACACTCTGGCCACCCACATCCAATTGGTGGGCACCGACCAGCATGGCATCAAACCCCTAGGAACACTGATGGCACAAAAGGTGACGATCAGGACAACCATTCTTGCCAAAATTTGTAGTCATTCCACTACAGAAAAAAGTGTACAATGTGTTGACGTGGTTTTTGCAACCGCACCAACACAGAATAAAGTTTCCCAACGGATACCCTACCCTCTCTTGAACAAAGTATTCAGCATGCTAAGATTGCAAGTAAGATCATGCTTTCAACTCCAAGGTTCCTTTAATGCGAATAGACCCAGTTGGCTTGATGTGATTTGCTATGTTCTTATGAGGGGACTTACACAATTGTTCAGGATACGTGCAGTAAACAACAAGTAAATGCTTTGAAAGGGATTTTCGTGTGAATGATTTAGCTTTGAAGTGCGAGTTTCCTAAAACTAACCAAAAGTGTGCGGAATTGAATGGCTGCAGAGATTTCGAAAATCTAAATTCTAACCTAAATGCAAAGGGTGTTATGCTCAATTTCAATGAACTTCAAACAAACGTTGTCTAGCCTCCTATTGGACAGCTTCGACAAAGTTAGTGCAATCTTCAAAGGATAGAAAGGATGTTCAAATCACGATTCAATAATGCAAGTACCATCACAACGATGCATAACTACACATGAATCTTGATCGAAGTTAAGTATAAAGCGTTCTAGTTGACCACGCAAGACAAGCTTACCATCAGTAAGATTGTTAGTGGTATGGATCAAAGAAGCTCACTTACATCAAACATAAGCATCCACATCTAACTATTAGCATGAAATTAAGTCCTAGTTGAAGTCAAAGTAAGAAGAAACCTCACAAACTACTCACAACAAAGTTTAAATTCACCATCAATGAAATGCTTTATTATGATTAGCCTTCGTGACAATCTCTTACAAAAATTCTCAAAGGGAGAATTCCCCTTCTTCTTCAAACAATGCAATGAAAACTACTCTAACTCAAAAATATCTACTCTCTATTCTGCTCCAATATCCACTAATTGCTGACTACTTCTGATTCTAACTATTACAAATGAGGGGGACTCCCCCTTATATAGCTGGCCAAGTCCAACGGACGGTCCAGATTGAATTACAATGGAGGGCTCAGATCGAGCCACCTCAGCCCTAGACAAGTTTTGCCCTAAAAACCGCTAGAAGGTGGAGGAGTGGTGTCATAAATGATCCCAAAATAGCAGATTCCTCCTTGACCACTATGAGCAATTAATGCCCACTACCCTTCTAGAAGATTCTCGTCCATGACTCGGATTCCCTTGTTCTTCTCTCTGACCGCGTATGCTACGAATCGGGCCAGCACCTCATCAACTTCCTCCTCAGAAATCGACGGAGTAAGATTAAGCTGATATTCCAGGATAGCCGCCATTTGCTCATGTTTATCACAAGACTTTCCCCAAGCCTCTATAGAATCCTGCGTACTCTGGATAATTGCTGAAAATGTCAAAATGTTCTAAAAGTCTAGTTGAGAGAACATCTTCATCTTGGAGAAGAAAGGTTGCAATCTTGCCTTTAGTCCTTCAAGTTCAACCTCCTCAGGAGCTAGCCTCTTGGCGAATAATGCATCTAATGTGTTGAGGATACCTTCGTGAATATTCCTCATCGCTTTCTTGATCTTGGAGGACTCCACAGTTGCCGTGTCAAAGAAGCCCTTTCCAGTGAATGCAGCTGAATGCCACCCACGAAAATCATATCTGTCGCCTGCCTGGATCACTCCATTCACCAAAGTTTGCGTGGGCACACGCATCAAAACAGCAAGGCGAGGAATAGTTTAGTCTTGAAAAATATGGGTGTCTCCCCAAGCTTGCTCGACACCATCTAAGCGTGAGAGGATACCAGATGCATTCTGAAACAATGAGACAAGATCGGCCATGAATTTTTCTGCCTCAGTGCGGACACCGCTTACCCACTTGTCTCCCTCTCGTATAGCTCTCCTCATCTCCTCAAGCCCACTGATTGGCTCTCGTGGTAGCTCAGGCGGAAGTTCTACCACTGGATTCTCTTGAGCAACTGGATGTGCTAGATGTTGCACATATTCGACCAATGCCTTGTGCTCCTTTTTCAACCTTTTATACTTCCCTTCCTTTTTCACCAGCCTGTCCCTCAATGCCTGGAATGAACTTTCAGCTTCCTCAACCACTTGCGCTCCGGAGGGACGTCCCAATTCAACTGTGGTGACCGTGTAATTTTCTGGCATTGCGTCACTTAAATCATGATCCTCTCTTGGAACAGCAATATGGAGGCTGCATGAACCGGCCTCATTAGTCTCCATCTTCGAATACTTCCTTGCTCTCTTCCTTTTAGGTGACTTACTTGTTCTGTTTAGAAGCTCCTCCATTTCGATTGCCAGATCAGCATCATCGTCCTGATCCCTCCTGATTGCCTGTGAGAGCCAATTGCGCTGAATGTTGTAAATAATAAGGGGTTGCTCTTCAGTTGCCTCGACTTCTCGAACCTCCCCTCGAGCAATATTTTGCTGAGGCTCATCTATCTCCATACATTGATTCCTCTCCTCATGGGCTTCAACCCTTGATTCTATAACATCCTCCTCTTCTTCGAAAACATGATCAAAGTGGGTGTCCGTTTTCGTTTCCTCACCTTCATCCGGCTGATTGGCACCTTCAGGATCATTGACACTTTGAGTATCGTATTCTCTCAGCATTGGTTGGTTAACCTCTCCAACCTATGGCTCTTCATTCCCTCGAGCCCTCTGATCTGCAAATAGTGAGACTTCGCGCACGCTGGAGGATTGGGTCACCAACTGAGTAGATGATGTGTCCTCTGATCCCTGAGGTTCCAGCTGAACAGGTTCTTCCTGCTGGGGTGGCTCCACAGCCCGGACAATTTGTTTCTTCCTTTTTGCCAACACCGGTGGCCTTTTATCACCCATGAGGTCGTACATGAGGGAAATTGACCTTCTCCTCAATCTGTGAATACGCTCCTCTACCCAGGCTCTTGTAAAAGTCAAAACGGGAATAGACAAGGTGTCTAAATCCGTAATCTCCGGCTCAGCCCAATCTAGTGGTGGAATCGGTGTATTCTTTACTGATTCATAATATGGATGAATTAGCCTTGTATCCTCTTCGACTTGATCCAGCACTTGGACCACTTCACATTCTCTGATTAGTTTGAGAGGCAACCTCGAAAACATTCTTTTCCTAATCTCAGCCTCGTCTCCAGCATTTGCCCAAAAATCTTCTAAGTGAGCTCTCTGTCTGTACTCCTCACCCTGAACTGTTCCAATTTTTCCACGAGGATCAAAATCCTGCCGGCTGGTATGAAGAGTCAACCTATAGAACTTCAATTCATCTTCAGCCTCCTTGGTTGCCTGCAAAGCGGGGCATTCTTCAAGTGAGTTTCCCAAAACAATGGGAAAATGCAAACCTCCCTTCTTTTTTCTCCTTATAATTTTGTCGTAGGCTACCAGTTGCCTAGATAGCTCAAGTAGTATCATCCTGTTCGTGGGGTACCTTGGTAATTTGTAGACGTATGAGTCGTACCCCGACAGCCTTAAATAAGTAAACTTCGGGAATTGGACGAACCAAAACCCATACTCTTCTATCAACATCTATCCCTCTTCAGATATTCTCTATTGCAACCTCCGCTGAAGGGTCCTTGTGATATACATGGTGAAAGCATCATTTACTCTTTTGAAGTCAGCCGTGTGTGTGAGATGCAACTGTCTACAAGATTCGTGAATCTTGAACTGATTAAAACCACAGCCAATTGGTTCCTGGTATGCCAATCCCCTATATTTTGTCATTCGAGCAAGCATGTAAATAACATACGAGCTCATGTAGAATGTTTTTGTTCTCCTTAGATTCCGAAACTGTTCATCGATGTTGTCACTTATCATTTGTGCCCAGTTCACTTCCACCTTCCCTTCGAGCACCACATTAATGTAGAAGAACATCCATGGCTCGAACACAAATGACTGCAGGCTGCCGTTAACCCTGTTGAGCAACATAATTATATCGCAGTACTCTTGTTTCAGCTCTTTTGAAATTATCTGCTTCGGCAGCCTTGCAGCAGGAGGCTTTGGCTTTTGCATCCAAGTGGTGTTGATTCTCTTCATGCACTTCTCGAAAGATGTGGCATACATCTTATCAGCCTTTTCTTTGGATTTATATAACATATTGTTTGTAGCCAGAATCCCAAATGCCTCGCCAATTGCGTCAGGTGCAAAGTTGGCCAATATCATACCATCCAGAGAAACAATAGTCCGATCGTCCGAGTTGTAAAAGTTTGCGCACTCCAAAATTACCCTTGGACAACGAACTGCTGGCTGGAACCCGGCCGCTGCATATAACCCGCTCTTGACAATGTTGCGCGATGCTTCTGTCGGAAGATTGCCACCTTGCCCATACATTCTGCGCATGAAAGCCTCGAGGTTGAAAGGCCCAAGGTTGGTGTCCATCAAGTTCCCAAACTTCGACACAATCTTTGACTCCGGAATAAAAGATTTCTTCAAACTTTTGATGATCGCCTGCCTGGAGGCGTTTTCTTTGACAACTTCGTTATTCCCAGCCTTAGCTCCAACTTTGCTTGTTCCAGCAACATCAGCTTTTCGACCTTCGGCCATCTGCAAAACAAGAAGCAAACATTACACTCCAAACTTTTAAAATAAAAAATTACGAAAGACGGCTAGCGAATGGAGTTGGCTGCAAAAATAAATGTGAGTTAATAGCGTCAGCAGTAAACTTCGACTTCAAACCTCGGTATATTCTGAACTTCAACAATTTTGCAGCCAAAAGAGATTAACTCCAGCAATCCCAACTTCGGAAAATGCTTCAAGTTTCAACAACTTTCAACAGTTTTAAGTCAACAACTTCGAAAGTTATAAATCAGCAACTTCGAAGGTTTTAAATTGGCAAGTTCGGGAGTTATAAATCATCGAGTTTCAATAATTTTAAATCAGCACGTTTCAATAATCAGCACTTCGAAAGTTATAAATCAGCAACTTCGAAGGTTTCAACAATTTCAAATCTGATTTGATTCTAAACATTTAGCAACTTCAGAGAGTTTAAATCTTCAAGCTCAAGCGATTTTGACTTCCAACATTCAATTGACTGTAATGTCCCCTTCTCATCAGTGATCAGCATAGCCATTCATCAGTCTATTCCGGAACCCGTAGACTGGAATGAGGTGAAAATTAGGGTTTCTTGGGCTTGGAGTTTTGTGGCATTTCATATTATTTACTATTTTTAGTAAATGCTAGTTGTGGCAGTTGCAGTTGTCTATTCTTAATCCTTAGCAGTTGGAGCGGTTGTTATATTTTGGTTTGGTCTTCAGTTGGCAAAAATATTAAATTAATGGTATTTTGTTCTATTTCACTGTTGACCCCCACCTTGGCCTAAGGAGTTAACTTAAGTTGTTTTAAAGTGGGGCCATGAAGGGTACGCCCTCATCAAAAGTTTAATTATTCTTTATTTCAAATATTTCCTTATCTTGAAAGTGGACGCCACTTTTATTATTTTGAATAAAGTGTAATGTTTGAAGGCCTTTTGGGACGCCACTTGAGAAGTTGACTGGTCTTTGAGAATTGGAAGAGTCTCTTGTGTCTTTTGAGCTGCTTCTCAGGCAATTGAAGAGTCTTGATGAGTTCTTATTTATTGAAGGTCTTTGCTCCAGCATTTCATCCATGAAAATTATGCTAAAGTTATGCTGTCGAAATGACAATTGACATATTGCTTCGAGGAAGTCTACCTCCTAGCCTCTCATCCAATTTCGTGTTTGCAATATAACACCTAGTTGGCTACATTGCTGCTTCTCAACATCAGACTAGCAGATTGAGCATCAAATATTGAAGATTTTGGAGTTTTTTCATAGTTCTGGTTTTCTGGTTCTTACTCAGCTGAAGCTGATTTTTGTTCATAGCAATTGGAGGGATTTTATTTTCATTCTGGGTATTTGAGCAATCAACTTGTTGACTCTAGGCGCCATATTCCTCAAAGACTTGGAATTTAATTTCAAGTAATTATTTTATTCTTGCAAAATCGAACTTTCAAGGAGGCCGTACTTTTTAGCTGCATTGGGAATTGTGCCAGAAATAAATGAACGTGTTTTGCTGCTGTTTCTTCCTCCTGGTTTGGTCGCCTATCTTCTGAGAATCATTTGCAACAAATTTCACGTCATTCGGAGAAGAATTGAGTGAGTTATGATCATTTCATTGAGTCTCACAGTTGCAGATTGATATTTCCAGTTTACTGTTTTTATATCAGATTGTTGAAGTTCTGATTTCTGATTCATTAGCAGCTGTTAGAGAGTTAAAATATCATTGAAAAACATTTATTAATCTTGTGTATGAAGATTACTATATTTCCTATGTAATTTGCAGCTTATTTCTTATTGTACAAACTGTAAACAGTAGTACTGTTCCAGTTTAATTTGCTGCAATTTCTTTCTGTATCTTCTCACATAAGTCCCCTGGATGGTTTACCGCCAGTGAGGTTAAATTGATTGTAATATCTATATTTATCAAATCAGATTGCACCCGAACGCTTGATTAATTAAACCTAGCAATCTGTTGAAACATGGAATGATTCTCAGGCCTGTGGGTTGCCTAATTTCGAGAATCAATCTCCAGAGAGGGCTGGTTCCCTGATTAAAAACTCCTAAAACTAATTGACTTGGCTGGGAAAGAGAAAAAGAACTTGCTCGAACTGAAAAACTAAAGCTATGAGAGGTGATTGCACCTAAATGATAATGACTTGCAATTATGACTCACAAAAATTTCTTAAAACTCAAATCCACACAACCAGATTCAATAATTTAATCACTTGAACAATTTAAACAAAGGCCTGTGATTTAATGCACTATTGAAGGAAAACAAGGTTTTCACAACAAAATGTATTAACTCATTAATAAGCACAATGTATAACCAGTGATTTCAAATTAAATTGCATACAGATATGTGAAAAAGACAGATAAAACTAAAGGTTTCAGAACCGAAACACAGCAATTCTTCGATCAAATTTTTCACAAAACGATGCTCGAAATCTAGAAGGCAAACTCTAAAGTCCCGAATTCAAAGGAATCTTCTGCAATTACGCACTTTTAACCTGTAATAAAACACTGCTATATTAATCTGAAAGCTGAGTTACAAGATTCTCCTCTTTGCTGAAGGCAAAGGCAGAAAAATAAGAACTAGAATGAAAAACAGTTAAGTTTTTCAATATATACAAAAACCTTTCCAAAAAGGCATGCAAAAGGAACTGCCAGTCATCAGAAGGTGAAAAGATGACGATTACAATGTGAAATCCGAGCACAAATGAAAATCTCCTGAAAAAGTGGCCAAACTCAAGTAAAAATGAGTTCAATTAAGCTCAAATTCACTGCCAAGTCGTAACTGATACATGCATTATTCCAACTGAACTGCAACTCCCTGAAAAAGTGACTCAAAGCATGTAAAACTGCCTCGTTTTTATCAACTTCGCCCATAAGAACTGAAACTCCACTTCTATTACATGTGCATGATAAAAATATCCAACACCCTCAGTTAACCTTGCTTGATATAATATCTTTAAATTGTATTAAAATACCTATAGTTTGCATGTTTAAAATAACTAATTTATTAAATGATCTATCGTATATCATTTAACAAATTAATTATTCATTGAATAATGCAAATTACAAATATTATGATGCAATTTAGAGGTTGATCGACTATCATTCTTTTAATAAAAATACACATATCATTTCTTTCATGATAATAGGGCGACCACATAGCATATATTCGGCCATACTCATCAGCAATAATTCGAACAAAGCCGACCATATGATGATAAAGAAACTTGGCATAAAAATGAATAAAACATCATGATTTAATAAAATCATTGTCGAATCTCAAAAGCATGTTTTAGGGTCAAAAAGAATATCGAACCCTAAAATCCGTCATTATCACATTGACCTTTTTTGAGAGAACCTTCTCGAAGGAAACTGGCCGCGGCTCCACTAGGGTTTCAAGCTCGACTTCTGCAATTTACTGTCGATTTCCATGATCTTTTGACAGATTTTGGGCGTAACAGGTAAGATAAAAACCATTCGCCACAATTTCGAGCTCTTTCTGGGCATTTACATGAGATTTTGCTATCTTATGGGCGCGGCCATGATGATATTCTAACATTTTGCCATCCGCCTCTGTTTTCTGTTAAAATTTGAAGTCGATGCTGGAAGAATACTCTGAAGAGAGCCAGTATAGAAATGAAATCTCAACAAAAAACGTGGTAAGCTTCATACCTCTGTCATTGAATTTTAACACAATACCTCAGCTTAATAGTGGACATAAACACCAGATTTTCTGTCTTTGGCTGCGGCTAAGCTCAATCTAGTGATTTCTGGACTTTGAGTATGTATTTTTTAATGAAAAGGTGGCGCCATATCACTGATCAACCTTTGAAAACAACGAACCTACAGTTACCCTTTTGTATTCTGGTTAGCAAGCTTTGAAAGCTCTCTCAGAGTTGATAAACTAAGCATAAACTTCTCCTCAGTAAGAACCCCATCTGGGTGTATGCAAAACTTCTCTCCAAGCGCATGACAGTAAACCTTCCTTTTCTGATTTCTGGGAACTACAAAGAATATTCTGTTTTTGTGTTTTTCTGTGTTTATAACTTCAAAAATTCATAAAAAATGAAGCTAATGCATTCTCCAGTTTAAAAAGTTATCTGGGTAATTAGCCTTTCCATTGCATTTTCTGTAGCATTCGTTTTTTGATATATTACGTTGATAGTAAAAATCATGGCTCAAACTCATGCTTATTTAATGACTCTTGATGTATGACCTTTGAAGAAAATTCACCTTCCTGTGTCTGAGTTTCATTACAATATCTGAGCATAAGAAACCATCATATTTCCATTCTGGGCGCAGAAATTTCTGTATATCACTGTCCATGGCTTGAGGCATTTTTTGATATCTTCGTTTCTTTTGTTGAACTGAGCAAATTCTGTTATTTCTCCCTTCAACTCGATGGGCACCATGAGCACTGTTTTAATTGGCTGTGAGCTGGAAATGGCCATATATTACAATACATCTGACTGTTATATTGCATAAGCATTAGATATTTCTGTTTTTGCTCAATGTATAAAAGCTGAAACATCAATGTATAAAAGCTGAAACATTATGCTTAGATCTGAATTTATGCACTTTCCACGAACTGGCATATAAAAAATGTATTGTATTTATTCATTGATGATAGCTGAGTTTGATCATGATAATTGTATATTTCCATTTACTGCCATGGCTGTCATAATCACTATTCTGGAAATGGCTATGAGACAATTTTCCTTAGCCCAGTTATGAAGCTCCTCTAAAGTGATAACAGGTTTAGATTCCGATGCTGCTTTGTTCTTTCCTTTAGATTTCGGTACAATCACTGCACAGATCACTTCTCCATAATCTTTTTCTGGTAGTCTTAGCACAGCACACTCAGATACGTCTGGATGCTCTAATAGTGTTGCTTCAATTTCCAAGGCTGAGAGCTTGTAACCCCACCTTAAGGATATAACACTTGTGCGCTCCATAATGACAAAACATCCATCCTCATCTATCTTTACTGCATCACCGGTCCTGAAATAGCCATCATCTCCAAAGGATTCCTTTGTAACCTGAGGCTGTCCCCAATACTCCTTGAACATAGAAGGCTCTTAATGCACAACTCTCCTTCACCTTGAAGAGAACTACTTTTGCTTCAGCTCAATGTATGAATAAGCTTACCGCTACTTCCCACTCATTGCTCTTTGCCCAATCATGGAAAGTCTTTTGATAATGCTGAAGCTAAACTATATCTTGAATCCTTTGTAAAATGTGCATGCACTTTCATAGTATAAGAAACTAAACAAAATGCTGAATGCTGTCTCACTTGATCATGATGAAAAGAACGAAGCATTTCATTTGCTGTTTTCATGCTATCTCTCAAGCCTCGAATCATAGCTGTATTTTATAAACGCACTCAGCAATATGTGCCAGAGTATAACATTAGCTTGAAACATTAGATTGTTTCTATTTGGTAGAAGATAATGTATATCTGTATATTTTATTATCAAATGCTGATTCAAAACAGAATTTGCTGCCTCTTTTCATCAACTAATTTGGCATTCTATTTCACAATGAGAAAGTGTTATATGAAGCTTATTTCCTCTGTTACCTTAAAAATGACTCAACTGTAAATGCTTTACCAAAACATCAAAACAGCATTGTTCTTGTCATTGTAATTGCTGAATATGGAAATTATCTTCATAACGCTGAAATTAATCTGTTATCTGCCATGATACTTTGCTATTCCTTTGATTTTTCTAGAAATTGTAACTGCTCAATCATTTCGAATATGCTGATTTAGACTGTTTTAATCATTTGATATTACTGTTCTGTATTCCTTTCTGGCTCTGTAATTGAATACCTGATATGCCGGGCTCAACCCTTGTGGGAGCCCGTTTTACTCCACATATCAGCTGAAATGAATTCGAATATGAAAAACCTGCTCCTGCACACTGAAACAAACATGTTAGCAAAATAAAAGAAGCTGAAAGCTTCCATTGTATTATGTCTTTCTGCTGATTTCTTGCAATCATTTGATGAATGCTCGGTTTAACGCAAATTACATTTCTGTCTGTAGCATAAACGTAAGACAGAAAGTAATTCACTATTGCTTAGAGTACAACTCTAACATTATTTCCTTAAATGATTTTGCAGGTATGCGGAGCGATGAAGCGAGGCTGCAACTGCTTGAAGGCTCGACGACCAAAAGCACCAACGAAGTGATTCGCCGTAACAGGCAATGATGAATTGCTTTCTTTTTTACGCTCATGCTATTTACAGCAGTGTGGCCTGTGCTTAGATTTAGTATTCATTTTTTGATTGTCAGAAACAATCTCAGTTACTCTCGCGGCTTGTGCGAGATTCAGCATTTTCACGAAATGAATAAAAGTGCAATTTTCTTTAATTTTCTGTTTTAAACATTTGCACAACAATCTTATGATACCTTTGTAAGATGACATCATTGATGATTCAACGAACACTTTATCAGCAAAATTTGGAAAAATTCTGTACCTACAAAAGCTGAAACTTATTCAGCTCTACCTGTTGAGCGTAGAGTGAAAAATAGGTAACAAATTGGCGACCTCTGCGGAGTGTTTGCCTGCTAAACACAACAGACCAGTTCCCTAGCATATTCATTGGGCATGGAGTCCTTCTCTGCTCTTAATTTTCTGAAAATGTAACTCAGCACAAACAAAAACAGAAAGAAACTACTGAAATTCTGTTTATGACAGAATTTGAAAAACAGGTGCAGCAACTGCACTTATTGAAAACCAGAAAAACTGAAGTGAAATGTGCCAGCAGGCACTTATTGAAAACGTACTAAAACTGGAAATCTATCCTACTATGTACAGCTGAAAGCCTGAAGCTTAATAACACTGCTTCAAATGAATCCCGTTAACAGGGATTGGCAATACCTCACCATCCAGCTTTGAGAGTTGGAAAGCATTGTGTTCCTTCTTTGCTGTTATAACATAAGGGCCATCCCACATGGCGTCAAACTTAGAATGTTTGCCAGGCCTGCTTTTCAACTCATCCCATTTGAAAACTAAGTCACCTTCATTGAAGATTCATGCAACTGATTTTCTGTCAAATGTCTTTTTCATCTGAAAGTGATGAATTTGAAGCCTTCTGAAGGCTTCGTTCCTGGACTCGTCCAACTCTGTTAACTCAGCAAGTCTAACTTGCATTGGCTCCTCTTCAAGCAATTCCAATTCCTTTATGTAACTCAGAGTTGGGAACTCTATTGATATAGGCAATTTGGCCTCCTTACCATAAACCAAAACATATGGTGAAAAACTTGTCGACCGTTTTGGTGTAATTCTATCAGCCCAAAGGGCTAATTTAAGCTTGTCATGCCATGACCTCTGATTATCTACAATTGTTTTCCTGATGATCTTTATCAGATTTTTGTTTGTTGATTCAGCTTGTCCATTACCTTGAGGGTAATAGTTGGACGAAGTGTTCAAATAAACATTATTTTTCACTGACCAATCTGAAACTCTTAAGCCAACAAAAGCTAAAGCATTATCTGAAATAATAGATTCAGGTGTACCAAACCTGGAAACAATGTCTTGATAAAAATTAAGGACTGAAGTTTCATTTGAATCCTTTAAAGCAACTGCTTCTGTCCATTTTGTGAAGTAATCTGTTGCTGTCAAGATCCACTTGTGACCTGCACTTGATGGTGGGTTAATAGGACCGATAAAGTCAAGTCCCCACTTTCCGAATGGCTGCTCAACCTGAATTGGACTCAGGGGCAGGGCTGCTAACTTCTGTTTTCCTACAAAAAGTGAACATTTAGCACATTTTCTGACATAAATATGTGCATCCTTGAAAAGATCTGGCCAATAATAGCCTGCCCTCATAATCTTCAAAGCTGTAGTACGAGGTGCAAAGTGACCTCCAGCAGGTCCATCATGAAATTCCTCCAGAATTCTTTCAATCTGATCTGGGTAAATACATCTGAGGAATATTCCATTGAAATCTTTTTTATATAAAACATTATTTATTACTGCATAAGGAATTGCCTGCAATCTATAATATCTTCGTTTAGATTTATCCATACCTTCTGGGCAATCTCCAGTATACAAGTAATGGATCATTTGATGGATCCAACTAGCTGAAACATCAGATACAGTAGATTCATCTTCAATTTTCAGAACTGCAGCAACTTCTTTACTGCTGTTTTCTTCATTTTCTGCAAGCTGTTCACACAGTCCTTTACCTCGAACAAGCTTGGTAACTTTTATGCTGATGTCATACTCCATAACTTTGGTTATCCAGCCTGCTCGCTTGTCATTAATGTCTTTATTCAGCAGAAATTCTTTGACTGTTGGGTGAGCTACCAGCAGATTTATCTTATTATTGGACAGCATATGTCTGAATTTCTTCATACTTCTTACCACGGCAAGTACATGTTTCTCAACGAATGAATATCTTGTTTCATAGTCATGCAAAACTTGACTGAAAAAAGCTATGGGCTGTTCCATACCTTCATTATTTTGCTGACAGAGCATTGCGGAGATGGTATCCACTCCTCCGAATGCGTACAATATGAAATCCTTTTCAAAATCAGGATTTATAAGAGTAGGGGCTGCTGCAAGTGCCTCCTTAATCTGTTCAAAACTGCTCTTTCCTTCTTTTGACCAGCTGAATTGAATATTTTTCTTCAGCATGGCTGTCAATGGCTGTAACAAGGCTGCAACATTTGGAATGAACCTCCTTACGAAGTTAATTCTGCCCAGGAAACTCTGCAAACCCTTTTTGTGAGCGGGCAGTGGTAAAGCCAGTATGGCTGCAATACGTTCTGGGTCTATAGAAATGCCATCCTTTGAAACGATGTAACCCAAAAGCTTACCTTCGTGTACAGCAAAAATACTCTTCTTCGGATTTAACGAGATTCCATACTCTCTACACCTTTCAAAAATCTGTCTAAGGTGACTGAAATGATCATCAGCACTACGTGAGAAAACAGTAACATCATCCAAGTAAACAAGAACAAATTTGTTAATCAAACCTTGGAGAGCCATATCCATTGCTCTCTGAAAGGTGGCTCCGGCGTTTGACAGTCCAAACGGCATCTTTCTGTAAGCCATCGTACCCCACTTGGTGGTAAAAGCCATCTTATACTGATCCTCCTCCTTCACCAAGATTTGATTATAACCCGAATACCCATCCAGTAAAGAAAACCTTTCTGATCCTGAAACAACCTGCAATATTTGTTCCATTGAAGGCAGTGGGTAGTGATCTTTGAGTGAAGCTCTATTTAGATCACGGAAGTCAACGCACAACCTTATCTCTCCACTCTTCTTCCTGACAGGCACCAAATTTGACACCCATGAAGTGTGCTTGATTGGAAATATTATGCTACCTTCGATCAACTTATTTAATTCTGTTTTCATCAGTTGTTCTAACTTCGGGTTCAGAGGCCTCTGCTTCTGTCTCACCGGTTTTGCATTTGGCTCGAGCTCAATTGTGTGCTGAGCTAATTCGGGATTAAAACCCTTCAAATCTCCATATTGCCAAGCGAATATGTCGCTGAATTCTTGGCAAAGTAAGATGAATGCTTGCTGCTCCTCCTTTGTGCAGATCTTCCCAAGCTTAAGGAGCTTGTCCTTGAATATTTCTATCTGTTCATAATGTTCTTGTTTCACTGTGATACCAGATTTGTCTTTCCTAACCTGGTCATCAGTGTTGAAAATTGACTCAAGAGTCACCAACCCTTTTGGCAGTTTATTAGACTTTAACTGCATGATTTGATCACCATATTGCTGATCAAACTTACGCTGGTTTCCAGCAGAAAACTCAGCCTCCTCCATCAGAAAATGGCATATTTGTTCATCACTATCAAAAATTTGCCAACTTATGTTATTATCAGGTACCGAAGGTCTAACAACTACCTTCACGTACTGCTGTACCTCCACATTGTGAATTTCAGCTGGGATATCATACTGTGACCCTAGAGCAGCAAGTTTATCAGCTTGCTTATTCTGCAGTCTGGGCACTGATTGCAGATTAAATGCATCAAACTCCTCAATTAGGCCCCAAACACGATGTTTGTATAATTTCAGCAAATCATTCTTTGTTAAGTTCAGATTTCTGACTTGATTTGCTATTAATTCTGAATCGCCAAACACCTGCAAGCACTTTATCTTCTTTTTTCTGGCCCATTCTAAGCCATGTATTAATGCTTCATATTCAGCAACATTGTTAGAACAGCTGAAAGCAAATCTAAACGCTGAATAATACCTGTTCCCTTCGGGTGAAATCAGAACAGCACCTCCACCAGCACCAATTTTACTTCTAGAACCGTCAAAATAAAGTTTCCAAAGCTGTTGAAACTGCTGTACTTGCTGTTTTTCCTCCTTAACCAGATTCAGAATAACTGCATCAGGTTCTCGAATCATATAAACGCCCAAACCTACTTCGTCTATGAGATTGAACGGATCAATCTCGTGATTCTCGGCTGCCCACTCATCTAGATTTATGTCTGGTATGCCTTCTATAGGTACAGTGGGGTCGAGAGTCACGGATTGCTCCTCCTGATCATGGAAAGCTAGGTTTGCGTTTATGGGGTTCGGAACATAAGGTTCAATATGGTCTTTAGCTAATGGTTCTGATTTAATGGTAACTCTGGTACCGTATCTGGTTCTGAAAAACATGTGAGACCAGTCCGATGACAAATAACCACCTAACTTTGCAGTGAAATCTCTAGACAAGCAGATGGCAAAGTAAGGTGGGAGATCAATAACATAAATGTCCTGTGGTATTTGAAAATTTGGACATGCATGCAAAGTAAGGGGCAGATTTTTGATAACTCCTACAGACTTAATAGCTGTACCGTCTAATTGAACTACCCCTTTTGACAAAGGTTCATACTCGAGACCTAACTTGTCTACCAGCTGCTTGGGCATGATTGAGCTGCTTGCTCCACTGTCGATCATGCAGTTATGCACTATATTCTCACCAATTATTAAACTGACATAAAAAGGAAGTGGTTTTACCTCTTTAACTGGCTGTACTTGCTTTTGATCTGAACTGTTTGCAAGAACACTTGGCTGTTCTGTATTCACTTTGTCAGAAATTGATATTTTAGCCAACGCTTCCTGCAAGCTTTCTTTTTGTCCAGGCAAACGTAATGCATCTATCATGGTGATGCCAACAGTTGTTTTTTTCATATGCTCAACGATGTTGAAAGAAGAACCACCAACCTTCGGCTGTACCTTTTGAACAGCAGCGTCCACTTGAGCTGCTTGAGGCTGAAACTGAATTTTGGGTTGCTCCTTTGATGATTCAGCTTGCTGTCTCGTCAAAATATGAACATTCTGATCTTTTGAAGGCTGAACTTGCCCCTGTTGGGCTGTAAAATCTTGATTTTTCTGGTGAACAGCAGGCTGTTTGTCTTTTTCTGCTTGTTGTTTATCAGGGACAGCTTGCTGTCTAAGGTCAAATGCTCTCTTTTTGGCCCTCGTATTGGCTGCAATAGAAGCGGCTGACTGATTTTGACCTTGCACGTGATTAACCCCGCAAAACTCACTTCCTTGCCAGTTCATCATGGCAACGTCAAGGTCAGTTTGTTGCTTCTGTTCATTCTGTTGATCACTATCCTCCTTATTTGTTTGTTCAGGAGCAGCATAACTATTTTGCACCATGAGTGCTTGATTAATCACCCCGTTCATGCAAGTAGCCTGATTATGAGGCTGATTGCAGGGATAACACCAAACATAATCCTGCGCTAAATTATTCTGTATTGGTATCAGCTCTTTTGAAGAGCTAGCAGCAGCTGGGTTAAATGGCTGATTAGGCCTAAAGTTAAAATTTCTCTTTTGTCCCTGGTAATCAGCTTGATAGGCAGGCCTATTTGCTTGAAAGGATGATTGATTAGGCCTGAAATTTTGACCTTGCTGATTTTTAAGACTTACTAAATTGTTACTCACAGTTTGAAGTAACTTGGCCATTTGCTGTTGGTCATTCATTAACTGCTGTTGGGTATCTTTTAGACCTTGCAAATCAGAATTTGCTGGAACAGCATTATTTTGTACTGCTGCTTGGAAACCTAAGGCTGGAACAGCAGGTATAGCGGCTATTGGAGGTACATGGATGGGCATGTATGGCTGTACTTCAGGGAAAATTGGCATAGGAGGTCTTGGGGCAAGTTTACCAGCTTGTATGAGGCAATTTTCAGCTCTAATGGCAATGTCATATGCTGCTGGTAAGGTTAACCCACCCATTGACTGTATCATTAAGGCAATATCACTGTGCAATGATCTAAGAAAATACAGAAAAGCATGATCAGGAGTAGGCCTTACCGTGGCTGGAATTCGATCCCATGTCCTTTGGAATCTGAAATTAAAGTCCATCATTTGTTCTTGTGGCGCTCTCTTAATAGTCGTCATTTGTTCAACTAGAGATAAATGATCGGACTTGTCTGAAAATTGCTTCGTCAGCTTGTCTCCTAAGTCATCCCATGTCGGGACGCTACGAACCATTCAGCCATAAGAAGGATAAAAAGCCATCTTCAAATCTGCCCAAGAAGTTTCCACCAAGGCTGTCCGAAGAGCTCAAAGAACAGCTTAGAAAGGATGGAGTTTGTTTCACTTGTCGTGAGCCTTGGGTGAAAGGCCACCGTTGCTATGGAAGAGGCAAAGTAGTTCGAATGGAGGGCTATTCTGATTATGGATCAGAATCTGATTCGTCTGATCAGCAATACGAATCAGCAAGTAGTGAAGGTGAAGAAGTTCAAGAAGACAAGTCCGAAGAGGTTGGAGATAGTAGTGCTTTTGCACAACTATCTAGTTTTCAAAAGAATGAATCTTTTAGGGTTCATGGAGTTGTAAATTCACAAAGGATAGTTGCTCTAATTGATACTGGAGCAACTCACAATTTTATTGATGAAGGGCTAGTTGCTAGAAAAGGTTTGAAGACTGAAGATTTTGATGGTTTCAAAGTAATGGTTGCTGATGGTTTCACTATGTCTTGCACAAGGAGAATTCCTAATCTATCTTTGCAATTAGGGAATCATGAAATTAAGGATGATTTTTATGTGGTGGGTATAGGAGACACTGATGTTGTGTTGGGCATACAATGGCTGCGATCTCTTGGTGAGATCACATTGAATTTGCAAACCATGGAGCTGAAATTTCAGTCTAATGGAAGGAAGGTTGTTTTAAGAGGGATGTCAAATGGAGGCCCTCGAATTGTTTCTTTGAAAAGGATGGAAAGGCTGATCCGCCATGATCAAGTTGAATGGGCTGCTGAATGTATGGTTTTACCAGCTGATCCGGTTGAGGAAAAAAGGCAATATCATCCTGATATTCAAGCCTTACTTTCAAAGAAAAGTAAAGTCTTTGGAAGCTTACCTCCTGGAAGACCTCCTGAAAGAGGTTCTGAGCATGTGATTGAGTTAGAAGAAGGAGCAAAACCAGTCATTACTACACCTTACCGCTATCCAAAGAGGCAGAAAGATGAAATTGAAAAAGCCATCAAGGAGCTGTTGGAAAGTGGTTTTATTAGACCAAGCAAGAGTCCATTTGCTTCAGCAGTAGTGCTGGTCAAAAAGAAAGATGGTACAATGCGTATGTGTGTTGACTATCGCGCATTAAATCAGAAAACCATCAAGAATAGATATCCTATCCCTAGGATTGATGAGCTTATTGATGAGCTCCATGGGGCAATGTTCTTCTCAAAGATTGATCTTCGTTCGGGCTATCACCAAATCAGAATGAGGGAGGAGGATATAGAAAAGACAGCGTTTAGATGCCACTTTGGGCATTTTGAATTTCTTGTCATGCCTTTTGGTTTGACAAATGCACCAGCCACATTCCAATCTTGTATGAACAAGATTTTTAGACAGCAGTTGAGGAAGTTTGTGCTCATCTTCTTCGACGATATTCTCATATTCAGTAAGTCATGGGAAGAGCACCTTAAGCATTTGGAAGAAGTGCTTAACATTTTAGAGGCGGAATGTTTATTCGCCAAAGAATCAAAGTGTGAGTTTGGGTTGGAAGAACTTTTATACCTTGGCCACATTATCAGTTCAAAGGGGGTGAAAGTGGATCCAGAAAAGATAAGGGCCATTCTTGATTGGCCAACTCCTAAGACTATTTCTCATTTGAGAGGGTTTTTAGGGTTATGTGGATTTTATAGAAGATTTGTAAAAGGCTATTCTCATCAAGCAGCACCTTTGACAGATCTTACAAAGAAAGGAGCTTTTCTTTGGACTAAGCAAGCACAAGAGGTTTTTGATAAGTTTAAACAAATCATGAGTTCGTGTCCTGTGTTGGCACTTCCGGATTTTTCAAAACCTTTTGAATTACAATGTGATGCTTCAGGAGAAGGAGTTGGAGCTGTCCTAATGCAAGACAAACATCCTATTGTCTTCGAGAGCAGAAAGTTGAGAGGGGCAGAAAAAACTTACTCTATTTATGACAAAGAGATGCTTGCCATCATGCATGCTTTGTCTAAATTCCGTCAATACTTGGTGGGAAGTAAATTTGTTGTTAAGACTGATCACAACAGTCTTAAACATTTTATGCGCCAAAAGGAATTGAATGAAAGGCAGCAAAAATGGGTAAGTAAACTCCAAGCATATGACTTTGACATTGAATATGTCAAAGGAAAAAATAATATAGTTGCTGATGCTCTCTCTAGAAGGCCTCATTTGCAATCAATTTGTGAGTTATCAGCTGATTGGAAAGAATTAATTGCTGCTGATTATGTTAAAAATCAGTTTGCAACCAGCTTGTTAGAAGGTCATTTGGTTGATGAAAGGTATAAGTTGGTTGATGGATTAATTTATTACAAAGATAGAATCTTTTTAGTGCAAGAATCTAAGCTTAAGAAAAAGATTCTACAATCTTTTCATGATGTTCCCCTTGCTGGTCATCAAGGGATTTTCAAGACTTATAAGCAGATTCGTGAAAGATTCACTTGGAAAGGTTTGAAAGATGAAGTCTTGAACTACATTAGAGAGTGTCCTATTTGTCAAAGGAATAAAAATGAACACTCTTATCCTGCTGGTCTACTTCAGCCCTTGCCCATTCCAAATCAGAAGTGGGAAAGTATTGCCATGGACTTTATCACGGGGTTGCCCAAGGTGCAAGGACGTGATTGTATATTTGTTGTGGTTGATAGACTAACGAAATTTGCTCATTTCTTTGCTGTTACCACTTCATTTACAGCAGCTCAAGTGGCTGAGTTGTTTTTTAGAGAGGTGTTCCGTTTGCATGGGTTGCCTAAAACAATTGTCAGTGATAGGGACAGCAAGTTCCTAAGTGTTTTTTGGCAGGAGATCTTCAGATTGAGTGGGACAGTGCTTACTCCAAGCACAAGTTATCACCCACAAACAGATGGGCAATCAGAAATTGTTAACAAGTGGTTAGAGGGCTACCTAAGGAACTATGTTTCAGGACAGCAGCGAGCTTGGATTAAATGGCTTCATTTAGGAGAGTATTGTTACAACTCTTCTTATCACATGTCAATTAAGATGTCTCCTTTTAAGGCTCTTTATGGTTATGAGGCTACTAATTTGTTGATTTAGTGTTTGGTGATAGTAGAGCTCCACAAGCACTGGATATGTTACAACAAAGCCAAGACATCTTGAAAACTCTTAAGGAAAATCTGCAACAAGCTCAAAATCAGCAGAAGTTATACGCTGATCAGCAGCGTGTGAAAGGTCTTTTGAAGTTGGGGACATGGTCTATTTGAGGCTTCAGCCATATAGACAATCTTCTCTCAAGAAGAGTGGTGCAGAAAAGTTGAAGCCACGCTTTTATGGTCCTTTCAAAATCACCAAAAGGATTGGTGAAGTTGCTTATGAGTTGGAACTTCCAGCTGAAAGCAAAATACATAATGTTTTTCATGTGTCTCGCCTCAAGAAAGCAATTGGACACAATGTGGTAGCTACATCAGAATTACCTCCATTGGATGAGGAAGGTCAGTTAATGTTGATTCCAGAAGAAATCCTTGATACTAGAGAACGTTCTTTGAGAAGAAGGACAATCAAAGAATATTTGGTTAGATGGAGGAATTTGCCTATTGAAGATGCTACGTGGGAAGGTGAACATATTTTGTTGCATCCATCTTTGCAGTTGCTTGAGGACAAGCAATTTTGAGGAGGGCGGACTGTAATGTCCCCTTCTCATCAGTGATCAGCATAGCCATTCATCAGTCTATTCTGGAACCCGTAGACTGGAATGAGGTGAAAATTAGGGTTTCTTGGGCTTGGAGTTTTGTGGCATTTCATATTATTTACTATTTTTAGTAAATGCTAGTTGTGGCAGTTGCAGTTGTCTATTCTTAATCCTTAGTAGTTGGAGCGGTTGTTATATTTTGGTTTGGTCTTCAGTTGGCAAAAATATTAAATTAATGGTATTTTGTTCTATTTCACTGTTGACCCCCACCTTGGCCTAAGGAGTTAACTTAAGTTGTTTTAAAGTGGGGCCATGAAGGGTACGCCCTCATCAAAAGTTTAATTATTCTTTATTTCAAATATTTCCTTATCTTGAAAGTGGACGCCACTTTTATTATTTTGAATAAAGTGTAATGTTTGAAGGCCTTTTGGGACGCCACTTGAGAAGTTGACTGGTCTTTGAGAATTGGAAGAGTCTCTTGTGTCTTTTGAGCTGCTTCTCAGGCAATTGAAGAGTCTTGATGAGTTCTTATTTATTGAAGGTCTTTGCTCCAGCATATGATCCATGAAAATTATGCTAAAGTTATGCTGTCGAAATGACAAGTGACATATTGCTTCGAGGAAGTCTACCTCCTAGCCTCTCATCCAATTTCGTGTTTGCAATATAACACCTAGTTGGCTACATTGCTGCTTCTCAACATCAGACTAGCAGATTGAGCATCAAATATTGAAGATTTTGGAGTTTTTTCATAGTTCTGGTTTTCTGGTTCTTACTCAGCTGAAGCTGATTTTTGTTCATAGCAATTGGAGGGATTTTATTTTCATTCTGGGTATTTGAGCAATCAACTTGTTGACTCTAGGCGCCATATTCCTCAAAGACTTGGAATTTAATTTCAAGTAATTATTTTATTCTTGCAAAATCGAACTTTCAAGGAGGCCGTACTTTTTAGCTGCATTGGGAATTGTGCCAGAAATAAATGAACGTGTTTTGCTGCTGTTTCTTCCTCCTGGTTTGGTCGCCTATCTTCTGAGAATCATTTGCAACAAATTTCACGTCATTCGGAGAAGAATTGAGTGAGTTATGATCATTTCATTGAGTCTCACAGTTGCAGATTGATATTTCCAGTTTACTGTTTTTATATCAGATTGTTGAAGTTCTGATTTCTGATTCATTAGCAGCTGTTAGAGAGTTAAAATATCATTGAAAAACATTTATTAATCTTGTGTATGAAGATTACTATATTTCCTATGTAATTTGCAGCTTATTTCTTATTGTACAAACTGTAAACAGTAGTACTGTTCCAGTTTAATTTGCTGCAATTTCTTTCTGTATCTTCTCACATAAGTCCCCTGGATGGTTTACCGCCAGTGAGGTTAAATTGATTGTAATATCTTATACCCACTCATAGTGGTGAATCCCCACAGCATTGTGGATGCCCGCCGCAGCGGATGAATTGCTTTTATTTGTAATCTTTTCCCCCCACTGTTTGGTGGTAGTGTGGAATTGTTTCTCATGGCTGGTTATCCGCCTAACAGTTTATAATTTCAATTTCTTAGACTCCGTCATATGTTAGCACCTCGCCCTCAGTGGGATCTTGAGTGCACATTCTTGACGTTGAGTAGTTCTTCCATTCAAGTTCAATTTCTTCAATTCAAGTTCAGTAACTTCCATTCAAGTTCAGATTTTCAGTTTGAGGCTAACGCTAATCCAATTCATCTATTGCTGGTTATTTTGTGTTAATTCTTCAAAAAAATTGGTTAGCATATTTCGAAATAATTAAACAATTTCAGCCTTCAGCAATTCTCAACTTCGAAATACACTTCAACTTTCAGCAACTTTGAAAATATTAAATCTCAGCAACTTTAAATACTTACCTTCAGCAACTCCAAATCTTGAGAGATTCAAACTTCTTGAAAAGAAATCGAACTCAACACTTCTCAGCAACCTCGGAAGATTTTTAAATCACAGCAACTCAGAAAATCAATCCCCAGCAACTCCAAGCAATTTCGACTTCAGCAATTTCAGCTTCTTGAAAAATCGAATTTAACACCTCTTACACCTTCAGCAACTCTCAACTTCGAATTTACTCACAACTCAACAATCACTCTCAACTCTTCAACATAAATCTTAGCTTCGAATTTTGTGAGATGAGAATGAAAATCCTCGGAGTTTTATAACCAAAAGCTGGTACTAATTTTAGCAGATGCCATTACTTCTCTCAATCATGACTTACGCATTTTCTAAATTTGAAAGAGAATATTCTAGTCATCTTACAGTCATCATAGCAATTTGCTATTCAGGGAGATTCTTTCCTCGGTTTAAATTTAAAACTTCCCTTCCGACTACCAGTGACTTCGAAAAAATCATTTTACTTCGATTTGAAATAATCTTACTGCTTTTTTTAAAATGGCATATTGAATTTATTAAAATTTAATTCAAATGTCATTTAATTTATTTTACCAACGTCCATGAAAATTCGATGTCAACACTTTAAAATGTCTAGGTGAAACTTATTTTCCGTCCATAATTAATCCAAAAACAAATTCCCCACAATTAAAATCATTCGAGTTTTAAAATTTTATGGGTGCAAATTAAAGGGGGAATTTTAATTTAATACTTAGGAAAATAATTAATTTAATTTTAATTTCTCTGTCTTAGGCAAATTTTCGAGTTTAATGGCCTAGAGAAATTTTAATCTCTTCCAACGCCTTTAATTTCTTTTTAAATGTCATTGAATATTTTCATCGAAAATCATCACTTGATTCTTTGCTTATCAAATCTCAATGTTTAATATTCACTCGTTGCCTTAGGAAAATTTAAATTCTCCTCTTTCAGACCCAAGGCGCATATAAAGGTATGTGCTTTTAATTTAATCAAGACGCCTTTAATAATTCCCTAATTCTAACTTCAAACGCCTAATTTAAAATCCAACCTCTTCCTTTAATGGTGGGCGCATTTACACTCATGAGGTTCGATTTTGGTGTCATCCATTTCAAGGGCGCATTTAGACCTCTGTGTTTTCACTTCCACGTCTTAAATTTTTTTATGAATCTCAAGTGGCTAGGCGCATTTCCCAGGGGTAGCTTTGAGTTTGGGGCACATATACCACCTAAAGCTTTCAATTTTCTCACTTAAACCTTTTTAATCACCTTTCTTCTCTCAGGCGCAAATGAGAGGTTGGGCATTTTAGTCATGGAGCTTCAAGGCACAAAATACATGTTTTCAACTCAAGGCGCATTTAGAGGGCAAGCTTTTAATTTCGACATTCAACATTTGATTGAAGTAGGGGCGCATATCATGGGTCCTTCCTCCAATTTTAATCTCCAGGCGCAAATAGGAGGGGCAACATTTGGACGAATTTGAGATTCCAGCCTCAGGCGCAAATCTATGTTGGAGATTCCATTTTAAACACTTGATGAAATTTTTGCTCTTCAAGCTTTAGCTTTAAGGCACATTTGGGATGGTCTTAGAGAATTCCCACGCCTTAACTTGCTGGAAGTGCACTTTATGTGCCAAGCTTCTAATTCTTGTGAGATGGGGGCGCATATTGAACATGAAGCTTCAAGGCGCAAAACACATGTTGTGCTTTCCTTTTTGACCCTGGGCGCATATGATCCCTTGTGCATCAACTTTAATGCCTTAGGCGAATTTCAAACTCCAACCTCTTTGGGCGCATTTTAGTCATGGAGCTTCCAATTTTGAAGACTTAGCCAAATTTGAAGTCTTTTCCCCTCATTTAAGTTCTTGGGCGCATTTATCATGGCCTACTTCCAATTTATGCCTTAGGCGCCATAGACGCCACACATCGCTTCCATTAAAAAATGGGGACCCTAATTTTGGCCTTGCTTTTTCATTCGCTTTTGTCGTTGTCTCTTTTTCATCGCTCATCTTCCCGATTGTGCCCGCCATTGAGTTTGCTTGAAATTTTGGCCAAGTCCGAAAAATTAGGGTTTTGAATTTTCTAGCCAACCTGAAGTCAAATGAGGTGATTAAATTGCAAATTGAGCTTAACATGGTTATTAGTATGCTTCCAGCAGGTTTCCACAGAAATTTCATCGAATTCTGGCAACTTACTAATTTTAGTAAGTGTGCAATTACGGGCAATCCTTCAGCATTTTTGAGATTCCGACAGTCACACTGCGTCCAGAGCACATCAGGCTACTCACAGGTTAAATTTGAACTAAAATGGACAACTTGCTATTTTTAGCAGTTCTGCCTTCGGAGGCAATTTTCAGGGCTTAAACGCAGAGTTTTTCAACGCATGTTTGGAGATTCCTTGTGGGTTTTTCGAGACCTTCGCGGTGATATGACATGCAAAGCATGACGATGACTTTCAGCATTCGGCCTTCGGAGGTCGATATCAGGGTTTGCATGCAGACGTTTTCGGCGCATGTCGGCATTTTCTTTCTGGGTTTTCCAAGAGCTTCGCAACGATGTAACATGCAAATGGAACTAACCACTTTTCAGAAACTTACTATTTTTAGCCAGTGCTTGCATGCTGAATATTTTCCGGTTTTTCCGGCTTTTTGAGATTTTCAGCAAGATGACATGCTAATCATCCGTTAACCCAGTCGGGTCACTCTTTCCAAACACTTTCCTCGAAAGCAAACATGCACAAAATAAGGGCTTCGGTGCCCAGCGCTTAAAAATGAGGAGTCGGTCAAAACGTTCAAAACTGAGGTATCCATCATGATTGACATCCTTCCGAGAGGCTGCTGGCAAAATTTGAAGGCAATCGGAGAACTTGCTATTTTTAGTAAGTGTTCCAGATGCAAGCTATAAATAGAAAGTTGATCAAGGCGCAGCGCATACATGCAAGTTAACCAACGACGGGTGCACTATCCAAATTTCAAAGCAAACGGAGCAAAGGAAGCCTCAGAAATGAGCACTTACTATAAATAGTAAGTCACTTCAGAAACAGCTATAATTGGCAGGTCAGCATCGAATCTCAACAGGTACGAATCAAACGAGTGATGAGAGTCCTTGGCGCGAATTTTGAGATAAACAGAGTTGCAGAGGATGAAGAATCAGATAATTGCTATTTTTAGCAGGTCAAGACACTGAAATTAGGGTTTCCTAAAATCAAGGGCAAAACAAATAGCCAGCGGCCGAGATCCAACAATGCATCAATACCCTTTAGGCAATCGGGCACGCTAATTTGAAGACATTATAAGCAATTGCTATTTTTAGTAAGTTCGTAAAATAGCAAGTACAGACGGATGTCAGGCATCAGTAGCACAAACACATCCCAAGGTTCAGAACAAAGCAATATCAGGCTTTCTGGAGTCAAAAGTCAATCCAAGGCACAAAATTTGAAGAATTTTCTAAAAATAGCAAATTAGGGTTAGTAGGAGAAAGTCACCCTAAATCCGGCAGAGGACAAGAAATCCACCAAGTTTGATAATTTTTCGGGTCCGGCATCAAAGCTGGCTTTAAAAGGCCAAAAACAGATCAAAATTCCTGAAGTGTTTGAAAAATGGAAGAGGACCCCTCCATTTGCGCCCTCAAGCTGGCAGGAGTCTTGAAATTTTCTAAGTCACACAAAATGGAAGCTCCATTGGTAAAATGCGCCCTTGAGCTTCAAGATGGTTGAAAAATATTCTAAGTACGGAAATTGGAACCTCCTATGGTAAAATGCGCCCTTGAAGAGAGAGAGCATGAGAAATTTTCTAAGTGTTCAAAAATGAAACCTCAAGGGGTGAAATGCGCCCTTAAGAGGAGGTGGTCATGAAAATTTTACTAGGTGTTTGAAATTGAAAGTCTGGACCCCTAAATGCGCCTTAGCAACCTTGATGAGTTTGAAAACTTTCTAAGGCACCCAAAATGGAAGTAGCAGGAGGTAAATGCGCCTTAGTTTGGAGAGATACCTTGAAATTTGTCTAAGGCGTAAACTGAAAGTACAACCTATCAAATGCGCCCAAGGCACAAATTGGAAGTTGCTTGAGTCAAATGCGCCTCAGCAAGATGGAGACTAAGGTGGAGTCTAAAAATTTTCTAAGTGACAAAATTGGAAGCAGCTACCTCAAAATGCGCCCATCTTAAGGGGTTGAGTTGGGAAATTTTCTAAGGCAAACAAAATGAAGGCATAGGGTCTTGTATGCGCCCAGAGAAAGAGGGACTTAAAATTTCACTAAGGAATCAAAAATGAAAGTTGGCCCATCAATTTGCGCCCCTCTTCAAACTGAAGGCTTGACTTGTCATCTGCGCCTGAAGGTGAGTTAAAAATTTCCTAAGGCAGGTAAAATGAGAGTTGGATGGGTCAAATGCGCCTGAGGAAAATAAGAGTTGAAATTGGCTAAGTGAAAGTTGATAAGTCCAAATGCGCCCCCTCATGAAACTAGATGTTGACCCTTGTAAATGCGCCTAAAGTGTTGAAAGAGAAAATTGAAAGTTGACCATGTAGAATGCGCCCAAGGTAATGTGCAAACCCTCTAAGCGTTGAAACTAGATGTTGACCCTTGCAAATGCGCCTGAGAGGTTGAAGTAGCAAACCCCATTTGCGCCCTTGAAGTGAGAGGATGATGGAAAAGTTTCTAAGGAAAACAAATTTGAAGCTCACAAGCCCAAATGCGCCCAAGAACTTAAATGAGGAAAGAGGACTTCAAAATTTTGAAAGTGGAAGTACTACCTGTGAAATGCGCCCATACCCCAAGGAAGGTGTTCAAAATATTCTAAATGTTCTAGATTGGATGCTCACCCTTCAAAATGCGCCTAAGATGCATGAAGACAAAGTCAAAGCAATTGCAAAATACGCCCAATTAAAGACAAGAATACATGCTAAATACAAGGCGTCCAAAGCAGAAAGTGGGTCCCTTTGAGAATATTTTAAGTGTTAACACTTGAAGCTTGACCCCTTGTTGGCGCCCAAGGTGAGTAGGGAATCTAGGCGTGGGAGTTTGAAGTCAAATATTTCTAAGTATGGGAAATTTTAAGTGGACTCCTCTAGGCGCCTAGGAGGTATGTGAGGAATACTTCAAGACGTTGGAAATTTTTGAAATTTAAGATGCCTCCTATCAAATGCGCCTAGGCTTGAATGATGAAGTGGTAAAATTTATTTTTCCTAAGTATTGATATTTAAGTATCACCTTAGGAAAAATATGCCTAGCTTGGAGGAGTAATGAAATTCTCTCAGGAATGAGTAAAGTTGCCAGTGGAAAGTTGGTGGATGCCAGCTGCACAGGGTCAACAAAAATATTTCCAAGTCAGAGCGAAAATAAATGTTCACAGATGATGAAACGAAATAAATTTGATGAGAAATTATTTTTCTAAGGTTCAAAATTAAAAGAATTAAATGAACCCGTTCGTTGCATACCCATGAATTTGAGGCGTTTTGAGAGAAATTTTCTTCTGGGTATTGATGATTGTCGATCAGGAATGGATTTTGAGGTCTTCCGCAGCTTGCCGAGGTTTCTATGATAAAGATTTCAGATGGGCGCCAGGTTGATGAATTTCCTAAGGGAAATTTGAAAAATTTTCTAAGGCATGAAATGAAATGTGGTTGACACAGAATTGCCTTGGCCGATGAATTTGAGAATGATCGCCTAGATAATTTTTGATCAAATTCCTGATGAAAGAATTTCTTCTCGATTCTGAGTTGGATGAAATATCAGAGCAGAGTATGCCCAGGCAGAATGCAAGATGGGTTGGAAATTTGGTTAAGGCATGAAGAAATTAAACGCGATGTTGGCTAAGGAAAAATGATGAGCTCTTGAAGATCAAAGCGTGAAAATCAGGTAAGTAAGGTGAATTTATATTATGATGTGTTCTAATACTCTTCTCCTCGCCTGTTTTG
>VDFB02392409.1:0-61669 GCA_007258455.2 Sequoia sempervirens
TACCAATGCTTTTTTTTTATCAAACCCTAACCCCTAGCCATCTTTTCATGCCTAAAACATGGTGATTTCTATCTAGGGCATCAACAAAACTTTATAAATCTGCCTCCCCTGCTCCTGCTAACTCAACAAACATGAAAATCAACCTATCTAACACCATTCCACTGATTTGTAGAGATTTCTATCGGTGGAATGGTCTTTTATTCCATATTTTCACTCTCAAACCCTCAAATCAAGGGTTTCAAGGATGCCTTCAGAAAACATACAATAAAATCCTTTAAACTCAATGAAATCTTATGAGACAAAAACCAAAATGAAGTTAATTCAATCCTCCATCAATTCAAGTGCATAAATATTCACCTACAAGCCGTACAAGGCTGTACTATTGGCTGTAGTAGAAAATTTGTCTTAAAAATGTAAATAACAAGAGCTTTAATTGAATTTCAATCTTCAAATAAACTCCCAGAACCTTGCTTCGACCCTTACATGGTGTATTTAAGCCTTAAACCTCAAAAACCAACCAAAACAACTAACTTTAACAACTTTTTGAACTTCTTGACCGTTGAACTTCCCATTTTGAGCATTTTTGTAACATGACAACATTTTCAAGAATTGACAACTTTAGTAAAATATAACAATTTGACCCCACCAACCTCGTAGCAACCTAACAAGGACTCAATACACATGTGACATGGTGAAAATGACCTTATTACAAAGGAAAACATAAAGTAAAACCAAAAATGAAAAAATTGCCTCATGGAGGCATGAAACCAACTAGGTGCTCCTGCAGCACACATGTTGTTATGACACTCTCTTCCCACATCACTATCTAATATTGCTTACCTAGAACAGTGTGGATCTTTTTCGAGCATTGATCTTGCTACCTAGTCATGGTGACGAGGTCGCTGGTCCTTTGAATGGCCTCTACACATGCCTCCTCATAAGTTTTCCTTAGTCATGCAACAAGCTTGAAAAGGTGGGCATGTCACCCCACTGACGCTAGCTTGTACACGTCTAAGATGTTCCCCTAGATAGGTATAGCTGGGGCCACCTCTATAATGCATCACCCTATGAAGGCGATCCACTCTTGTGTGTCCATTGTAACCACAAAGAAAGTGGACACTATCAATACTAGATCATATCAAAACATAAGCATATGTATATGATCTAAGTTGAATTTATCAAGTTCATTTAATTTTCCCACATGATCTCCATGAAGGAAATTTTTGAAAATACATATTTAGGAAAAAATGGGGTTGAATTGGGTACCATAAACCCTTAAAATTTTACAACTTGTATTTAAGTACTAGTCACCCCAATTATGATTAATTTCCTTCTTAGGATCAAATTCCATGGGCCTAAGAAACTTAATCACCTTATTTGATAACCTTTGTGCAGGCTAAATGCCTAAATTTTGTAGAACATCTTACATAAAAATATTTTCAAAAGTCAAATAATTTGCAGAAGAATAGTAGGAATCCCATAAATATTTCCACATTTGGATAGGCAATCTAAAACCATCCTCATTTGTTATTCTTAATTTCATTGACCTATTCCAAATTTTCATCCCATTGTGTAAAATTAAATGACATAATAAATAATACCACTTGAAATATAACTCGAATTTTAGGTCCTTCATATCCCTTAACTACTTATGGATTCCTTTTTCAATGTATGAAGCAAAGTCAAAACTTATATCGAGGTCCATGTGTTGAATATATGTAGCAAGAATCATCATGTGCACTGGCATCTGAACCTTGTAATCTTCTCCCAATACTTGGAATAAAGCAAAGTATGTGCTTATGAAATAATCCTCAAAAATGTCAAAGTCAAAAGGCTCAACACCATTTTTAGCAAACTTTACTAGTTTCCTACATGTCCCTCTCCTACTATGTTGTGGTAACCACATCACCCTAAAGTTGTGTTATTGGAAAATTCTCTACTCAATGTTTCAAAATCAATACTTATATTATCCACAATAGTCGTGCCAAAGATATCCATAAAGACTTGCCTAGATATCTCCAATAATGGAGCTCCCTTATCACTCCTAATAACCATATTCTCAGTATCATAGTTATGTGCTAGGGATTTAATCAAGTATATGCTGAAAAACACATTTGGAACCTACCAATTTACCCAAATCTTGAGTCCATAAGTTTGAAATAGGTTTGTCAAATTTACTACTCTTGTAGCCATACACAAACAGACTCTAACCTTGTTGAGGGATGATTGTATCTCTAATTTAGCTTGCTTTTTCATTTATCCTATCCATTATAACCCATGTAACTTGACCATGCTTCACACTCTTTGTTGATCTAGGTAGTTTTTTTATTAGGTCATCTTCAAGGAGTCTATTTACCCCTCTCGACTTTGTGCTAGACTCACTCATTGTGGAAATTCTCAAACAAGTAGGGCTTTCTAGAGATATTTCTTAATTAATCTAGTATTTTAATTCCTTCAAATTTTCTACAACAGACAAACCAAGACCCTTTCTGGAAAACCTTTAAGGAAACCACAAGCAATTCTTGAAAATTACAAGTTCATAAAAATAACTAGAATTCCTTGTAAACCCTAAATTTATTTACATAGCTTTCTCTAGGAGCTCAAATTCTTGTTTCAGGCTAAAAAATGATTTTATTGCAATGACAGAAAAATACCAAATATATTTCTTTAAAACAATATTGGTTTTTCCTTAATTTACATAGCAATTGTTCATGTGGACAAAACTATTTGTTTGGAAGTAGTTGATTCCAATTTTGAATTTTACCTGTTGATCTTGAATTATTGTGGAACGATGTATGTTTAGTGCAATATTTTGATGAAAATGTGATGTGAAGGAACTATGCATTGAAATTAAATTGGATGTGTGTCCCTTTACCTTTCAACTGTCAAAGTGTCGGTGCATTGAAAGAAGAATATTCGATTTACAAAATGTGATGACAAGAACAATAATAAACTTTTTAAAAGTGTTGGTATTTTAAAAGATGTAAGGATAGTGTATTTTACGTTGCACTTAAAATTAGAGAATATGGTGCAAAGAAATCACGTGCTCTAACCAATAAATGCCACATGTCCAACATAGTTAAAGAGAGCCTAGCCATTATATTTAATCTATACACTGCAGAAATAAAAATGCAATGTGAAGTAATTCTATGCCAAAACTTGAAGCCAACATGTGTCTTTATTTTTTTTATACCTCTTAGCATGATTTACTTATGTGATGGGCATTATAAGTTATGGTTCAGAATGGATCTAGCGCTAGAATGCGAATGTAACACATGTCTCAAGCATGGGCCACTATTAACCAAAGTTCTTATGTCATTAATTCAAGCATTATTTTTAAAAGATGTTTTAAAGTGTGCTAGGATATGGAACTAATAAGCAATAAAAGGGTGTTGGTTGAGAAATGGAGAAAAAGCAGTGAATAAAAACTTAAGGGATTGAGATACTGAAGCCAACAATCAACGAGAAACATAAATAAAGTGCACAATATTTTGATGAGGGTTTAGGTTCTTTCAAAAAAGTAATGCAATGCACTAGAACCTTAGCTTGTGATGAGGGCCACACTTCCCAAAACCCACAAAAATCACAACATATACCAACACAGAAAATGTGAGATAGAAAAATGATTCACTTTCATTTATTTTCAGAAAATGAAATTATAGATTCAAAGCTTACATGCTACAACCTCATGGGCTTGATTCCTTACAACAAAATCAACTTAGAAAAGAAAATCTACTATTCGGAGCCACAATTTGCACTATTAGGGCCACCTTCTACAATCCCCACTTAACCCTTTTTATTTTCCCCAATAACCGACCTAGAATGTTTTAGAAAGATCAAATTTCCCCTTTTTGTTTTGCCACCAAAAGTCCCGCCACTTGATTTCTGGCCTAGGAAGAAATTTTTATGAAATTCACTTTTTAGAGGACCAACTTTGTGGGGCCATAACTTTTGATCTGGGTGTCCGATTCGCTATTATTGCATATAATTGGAAAGCTCTCGACGAGCTCTACAACACATGAATCCATTGTAGGTCGGTTCGACCACCTTTTGAGCTGTTTTGGGGCCTCTAAAGTTTTATATCTAAATTTGAAGTTGCATTGGAGAAATTTCTCAGGACAAAAACTTTAATTTCTCCCAAACCGTGCAGGGTATTGAGGTGATTCTTTCATGATCGGAATTTTTTTTCAGATCTGCTCCTTGGGGTAAATTTTCACGTCCATACAAGTTCGTTTTCGCTGACTTACTAAAAATAGTAAGTGCCCATTTTTTGCTATTTTTGATGTCTGACAATCTTATAGCCCTTAAGTGCCATCATGGGACTCAAAACAAATGAAGAAAATAAAGAAAATATTTTTTTTGGGTGATGCAAGATTTCCCTACACCACTGGATGCTCTTGCATGAGCAAGCATGACTGAGGTGTTGCCACAATAGTGTGTCTCACTTTTGGGACATGTTGATTTTTTCCTAAAATCACTATTTTTAGAAAAACTAATTAAGTCTTGAGAGGCTCCATTTAAAGGGTTTTAATTGAAGAGGGATAGATAAGACCCCCTTAGATCAAACCCCCTTGGATAGAATCCATCTTGTATTAAATCATATCCACAATGGAGTCTCCTTTGCACCTATCAAAATGCTAGCAAAAACCCACTTTTTCTTTTCCTTTTGAGGGATTAAATAATGCCATTTAAAATTTATATTTTGGAAGATTTTAGCCCTTGAAACGAGCTTTCAAACAAGTATAGTTTTGATATATTTTCATTTTATCATGTATTTAATTTTTAAATTTTTACTGAACATAGGTTTTTCTCCAAACATCAAGCTCTTTGTTATGTAGATGTGGAAAAATAGTAAACCATTGTAAAAAAATATCAAAAAATACCCTTTCCCTAGGTATTGATGTCCTTGTTTCACCCAAAAAAAATTGGATTTCGATATATACACAACAAGTTAGGTTGTATGACACACACGTATGCCCAAATCATAGTTACAGTGACTTCAAAAATTAATTTAAAAAAAATATGCAACAAGAAATTATGAAAAGTATCCTTTCCCTAGATATTGATGTTGAGAATCTATATTTCAAAAATTGGAATTTAATCCTTTATAGAAAAAAAGTTATCTTGTATGACACAAACGTTACTTTTTGAAAATGATGTTTTCTGTTTAAAACTAGTTATTAAAGGAGATGTTTAAATATTCATGATTTATTTCAAAAATTTTGAAAAAATATATATTTAGAATCTACACACAAATTGCCACAAATCACAAGTTTACATCATCTTCAAGTTCTTAACAATTTAGCTTCTATAGGTCTTAGAAGATGAAGATTTAGTTAAAAATATAGATGTAAATTTCCATCTTGGGAAAAAAGTGAAACACAATATTGTGATTTCACCCACCATTTAGCAAATTTTTAGAGGCATTAAAATGGTTGTGCCAAAAATTTAACAAGTACCATCAATATCATTGATGATTTTTCCTAGTTATGTTTTTTTATATGACATTGGTGAGTTTTTCCAATGATGGTTTTGTGATATATCATTTATTTTTGTGTCCAACATGTACTTGTGTTTGATCCTACCTACGAATGATCCTTATTGTGATATTTGATGAGTTTTTTTATATATGATGTGTATGTTGAGTTTCTACTTCATTTACATGGCATGTGTAAGCCATCTCCCAATGTGTTTGGCATGAGTGTTGTGCTTGTGGCCCATGTGGCTATCTCCAAGCATGGTGGGAGTGGATTATTTTGATTCCATGAGGTTAGGTGGCATGGAAACAACCATTAGGGATTGGGGGATCATGGCGGAGTTGGTGACAACTTTAATGTGGCAAAGGTTCTCATGCTTATCTTATATTTTCTTATATTTGATTTGTTGATGTAATTGTGTTACACCCTAATTGTGAAGTTACTATTTACTATTACTACATAGGGTAAATATGAATGTAATATGAATTTTGGAGATGAATAAATTATGCTTGTACCTTGTTATCAATATGAATGTTATCTCATTTGATGTTGTCTCATTTGATATTACCTCAATTGATGTTATTCATGGTGAAATACTACATATATGTGAATGAAAGGTTATTGAATTATTATTATTCTAACTTTGGAAATGCTTATATATACTACATATGTTGTGAACAATTGACTGCCATGTGCATGTGTTAGTGGATGCAGGTATGTTTTCATTCCTCCAGGCGGAGGGGAAGTATCACTCGGGAGAAGATCTTGGTTGGGTAACTGGTAAAAGTAAACTATCTTAGCATAAACACACACCACATTAGAATGATTGAGTTGAGTTAGTTTGTGGGTAGTAGGTAATTCATCCTTAGCTGATATGTCTGCATTTGAGAGTCTTACTACTACATGCATTATTGGGTGATGTTTATCTATTTGAGCTTTTGAGATCTTTCTTATTAAAATTATATTAACAAGTGAGATGTATGTGGAAGTATGTGTATATATATGTACATGCATGTCAATGGGATCTAACAACATGTATATGCACATGTATAGATGTATCACACATAAAAAAATATCAATATGATGGTAATCGTGAATGGCTATATGTGAATCGGATGTGAACATATATAAATATGTATAGTATATACATGTATCCATATGTATATGTATAATGATACATGCGTACGTTGGTGAATGGACATGCTCATACAGATGCATCGATATAGATATACCTACACATACATGTACATAGAGGCATATATATATACATATATATGCATACATTCAATATAATGTGTTTATCATATACTATCTTGTCTATACTCATATATATATATATATCGAATGTATGCTTACATTATAGGCTTACGATATATATAAATACATGTTAGTATTTAAATATGTATATATATAGGGCAATAGATAAAATCAATAATTAAATAAAAACCAAAGGACAATGGAGCTCATAACTACATGTAAGCAACGGTTTCGTAGGGAGCCAGTCAAGGTCGGAGGGTCCTAACGCCAACGTGTCCGGGGACCTTGAACATGCGTTTGAGGAAGGACCGTCCAATTCATTGACCCGTTCGCGACACTCTTCAAGGGCATGCACGGGCATCTACGAACAAAGATATCGGATTTTCACGCAGGTAGGAACAAGAACACTTCATTACGTAAATGAAGCCGCTTCGGGCAGACCGGCCCCAGAATGAAGAAAATCGGCAAAAATATTCTTATCGCGTGGCTGGACGTGTGACATACCGAGAAAAACCCCAAAGCTAGGAACAGGAGCGAAGGAGCGGAATGCAAAAAGTCTACCGCGTATGGAGGAAGTCCGGAAGATAGATCAAAGGCTAAAAGAACAAGCAAATTTCCCTACCAAAGAAGCTAAAAGTGGAAGAACCAAAGTAGTTATCAACTCTTCAAAACTACAAGTGGAGGTTCTGAGGTTAGAACATTTAGGTCTACTTGGGAAATGGTTTGGGAAGGATCTCAACTGGGAGTATTTAGTGAGTTGGTGGAAAGAGCGCTGGGGCACTGAGTTGCAGCTTAAAATGCTTCAAAACGATTTCTTCTTAGTCGTTTGCCCATCCAAAATTATTAGAGATCAAATAGTCAAAGGGGTTTGGGTTCTTGATGGCTGTGGCTTTTATTTAAGAAAGTGGACAGTGGGTTTTGACCCTTCAACCCATGTGATGGAATTTCAGCAAGACTGGTACAGCTTACCAAATCTTCCACAGGAATACTGGGCTCCTTCCATTCTTGAGGAAATAGGAAATCAATTGGATACCTTTGTTTGCATAGAAGAAAGGAAACTGGCGAAGAGGAATCAAACCTATGTGTGCATTTGTGTAGAAAACAATGTGGATAGAACGATTTGGAGCGAGATTGAGCTATTAACGAATTATGGGGTATGGGTTCAAAAACTAGAGCGGGACTCCTTAATGCACAATAACCTAGTGTGCACGCTAGGGTGTAGAACCCACAGTGAAGAGGCAGGGAAGTCCAGTATGCTGGTGAATCCTTCGGTAAACCTTAGAGCGATTGGGAGAAGCATCTCCGTTACTCCAAAATCTCCAAAGCAAGGGCATGAGAAGTCACCGTCAGAGGATTCTAGGGCCTCTCCAAAAGTGAATAGTGACAACATGGTTCCTATGGGTGGGGTTTCATTAAATGGGACTCCAAATCTTTCCTCTATGGAGGGAAGAATAGGAAGGAAGATTACTCTAGAAGATCAGAAGGAAAAGGAGGTTCAGTTTGAGGAGTTAGATGATAAAATTTTTGGGACTTTAGAACTTATGGGGGATTGTGGTCTAAATGTAGAGTTGGACTCTCTGATTGAAGTCGGGAAGGAACTAGTGGAATTAGCGGAGGAGGCTAAAACAAAGTCAAGAATGCTGGGGGATGGCTTCAATCTGGACGGAATAGAGGAAATCTGGGAGACAGATATCCAGGACACATCAGAGTTGTTAAGTCCACAGTCAGGCAGAAAGCGGAAGCTAACAGAGGAATTGCAGAAGGATAAATCTCGTTTAGGAATTCATAGAAGGGACATTTTCAAATTAACTCTAGATTGTGGGGATCAAAAAAAGAGGGGTAGCATCCCTAATCAAGAGAAGAGAAAGCAGGATGGGGAAGCCAATGGCCAACAAAAAATTGACACTATGATAAAAGTAGGGAAGGGTGGAGCCCTTCCTGAACAGCAATGAAAATCTTAACCTGGAATGTTAGGGGCTTAAATGCCCCTAACAAGTGGAACCTAATCAAGCGCCACATTGAAGTGTGTCAATTCAAAATTTTCCTTCTTCAAGAAACAAAATTAGATAAGACTGATCTGGAGAAATTTGGTGGGAAATTAAGGTCTTGGAAATGGCTTGGTTCGGAAGCGGAAGGAGCTTCGAGAGGTTTACTGATTATCTGGAAACCTCAGATAGTCTTTCTTGAGGCCTTGAATCTGAGTAGACATTGGATGGTGTGTAAGGTAAGAAGTTTAACCTCGCACCTTCATTTTAATTTAATAAATGTGTATGGCCCTTTGATGTGTATTCAGAAAAGATTAGTATGGCATGAATTGGATGGTGTCTTGCACGATTTGCACCAAGATTTTAGCATACTAGGTGGGGACTTTAATGCTATTCTTAGAAAGGAGGACAAGCAGGGGGGATTAGGAAAAGTCTTACAGTCTCAAAAGGATTTTTGCAACTTTGTGGAGAGAAATTCTTTATTGGAAATTCCCATAGGCAATGGTCTATTTACTTGGACAAACCGTAGGAAAGGGTTTGGAAGCATCGCGAAAAAATTAGATCATTTTTTCTTTAAAGGAAATTTGAGCTCCTTTCCCTTCTCTTTTGAGAGCAAGATAAACTCTGGAACTGGCTCTGATCATCTTCCAGTTCAACTGCAAATTGTTGGGGAGAAGGGTTCGATCAGATGCCCTTTTAAATTCGAAATGATGTGGCTTAAAGATCCCAGTGTGATGGACCTACTTGAACAATGGTGGAAGGAATGCTCTCTGAGGGGCTCATGTTTATTCAATGTAATCACAAAGTTAAAATACTTGAAGCAACGTCTTAAACAATGGAACAAAGAGAGCTTTAAGAACATTTTCAAAGAGAAAGCACAAACAGAGGAAGAACTAGAATCCTTAGCAGATGAAATTATGAATTGTGGGATGAATGAGACGTGCTATTTGAAAGAAAAGGCATTAACCAAAAAGTTGAATGATATCTTGGCCAAAGAAGAAATCTTTTGGAGACAAAAATCCAGAGAAGTCTGGTTAGAAACAGGGGATAGAAATTCAAAGTTCTTTCACAACTCCACAAAAGCAAGGAGGGAACTCAACAAAATAACTTGTTTGAATGACGAAGATGGCGGATTGTTGGAAGATGCGTCGGAAATCAAGGAGTCTGCGGTCTCTTTTTTTTCAGAATCTACTCAATGACTGGGAAGGTTCAAATTGGAAAGTTCAGAATGCCTCCCTGCAATTCATACCGAAACTGATCTCTCCAACTCAAATGCAAGCATTAAATGCAAAATTCTCAAAAGAGGAAGTAAACGAGGCAATTTTTGGGATGCAGCCAGAAAAGGCTCCTGGACCAGATGGGTTCCCAGCCGGTTTCTTTCAGAAGTGTTGGAACTTTTTGGGAAAGGATGTTTGGGAAGCCATTGAAGACTCTAGGCTAAATAGAAGGGTTCTTAAGGAAGCAAATAATACCTTCATTGCTCTCATCCCAAAAAAGGAGAAACTTGACAGGTAGGAAGACTTCCGTCCAATTTTTCTATGTAACACAATCTACAAATTATTAGCCAAAGTTGTAGCTAACAGGCTGAAGAAAATTCTTCCTACAATTATCTCTGAGGAACAAACAGGTTTTGTTCCAGGGCGCTCTATCCTAAATGGGGTGATCATTGCTCAAGAAGTCATTCATTCAATTCAAAAATTGAACAAATCAGCCATGTTGTTGAAACTCGACATCAAAAATGCATACGATAGAGTGAACTGGAGATTTCTTTTCAAAGTAATGGAAGCTTTCGACTTTCAGAAGGATTGGTTAGATTGGATCTTTGGTTCGGTGGCTTTCCCGCGTTTTTCAGTACTGGTAAACGGTTTTCCGAAGGGTTATTTCACAGCTTCAAGAGGGCTGAGGTAGGGGGATCCTTTATCCCCGTTCTTGTTCATAATAATGGCAGAAGCATTAGGGAGATCGATTGAAAATACAAGGCGGTCTGGGTGGATTCAAGGATTGCAAGTCACTAGCAGCCTACCCAACATCACACATCAACAATTTGCGGATGATACAATGTTGTTCGGTGAAGCAACGGCAAGGGAGGCTCAAAGGTTTAAAAAAATGCTCAAAGATTATTCTAGGGATTTAGGTCAAGAAGTAAGTAAGGCCAAATCAGAGATTTTTTTCTTCAATGCAAACTGCCCTAGTGAGGTTCAAATTTTGAGAATCTTAGGCTTCAAAATGGGGTAATTACCTTGCAAATTTCTAGGACTCCCATTGGACAAAGGCACCAAAAATAATAGTGCATGGAGCTCAATGGTGAGCAAATGTAAGGACCGAATTACTTCATGGAAAAACAGATGGCTCTCCTGGGCTGGGAGACTAACTTTGTTGAAATTAGTTATTTCAGCTCTTCCAATATATATGATGTCTTGTCTCCAGCTAACAAGTGGTGTGAGCAAAGATCTAAATAAGGTCATGAGGGACTTCTTTTGGAAAGGCAGTTCCGAACAAAAGAAAATTCCCCTTATTAACTGGCAAAAGGTTTGTGAGAAGAGGGAGAATGATGGGACTGGGCTGAGAAACGTTCTAAAGCAAAATAAGGTGTTGGGGGCAAAACTGGCTTGGACAATCCATTCTCGGCCAGATCTTAAATGGGTCAAGATCGTCAGAGCAAAATATCTGGAACCAGATCCATATTACTTTCTTTCTGCAAAAACACTTCCATCTGGGTCCTGGATCTGGAACTTCATCAAAAATTGTAGAGAACTAATAACAAATTTCATTACATGGGAGGTGAAGGATGGAAAGGAGGCTTCTTTCTGGGATGATTCATGGGAAGGTCACTCAGTATTAGCAAATATGCCTGAACTTTCTAACATAATGGAGAAGACTAAGCAAATATGGGGCTCGAAAGTCAGGGATTACATTGATTTCGAGGCATCTTCAGAGGATAGTTATTTAAAGTGGAAGTCGGTGAGGAGCTTGAATTTGGGAAGCCATAAAATGGATCTTTTTGAGCGAGTGATGGATACTCATAGGATCTGGGCTAGAAAAGGGGAAGACAGAATCCAGTGGGACGCTGCTCCAAACAAACCTTATTCATCCAAAATAGGATATAACATGTTAACTTCTCATGAATTTATTTCTGTGTTGCCTCGAAATCTGTGTTGGAACAAGGTTTTCTTACCGAAAGCTGGGATTTTCACATGGGCCGCTACTCAAGGTAGAATTCTGATAGGAGATAGGTTTTCTAAATTAGGTTTTCTTAGCCCAACCAGATGCCCCTTGTGTAAAGAAGCTGAAGAAAATGTGAACCACTTACTTCTAAATTGCAAATTCACATATCAAATGTGGTGTTGGTTGTGCACAAAATTGAAGTGGATAACTGTTTTTCCCAGCACTTTGCTTGAATGACTAAAGTCTTGGCCAAGCAACGAGCATAGCTCCATCTTTGGAGACCTATGGAAAATGAGTCCCTCAATTCTAATTTGGGAAGCTTGGAAGGAGAGAAAGAGACGTTTATTTCAGGATAAAGAATTATCGATCCCAAGGTTACAGTGCAAGGTGGAGGCATGCATTGTTGAACTTTTTAACTCTCAGCTGCTGGTGAAACAAAAGAAATCCAATTTTACCAAATGGGATGCCTAGATTATGAAACAATGGTTTGGAATCAAATCCCCTCCTGTGGCTTGTTCAGGAAATGCTACTTCTGCAGAACAGTGCAAAAAGATGTAGTGGCTTCCCCCGGAGCTGGGTTGGGCCAAATTAAACTTTGATGGTGCCTCAAAAGGGAATCTGGGTTCATCCAGTGCTGGATGCATAATCAGAACCAACACAGGCGCGGTTCTGGGTAAACTTGCTCAGCCTCTCGTAGATGGTACGAACAATGCTACTGAGTTTCAGGCTCTTGTGCTTGGACTTAAACTCGGAAAAGAATTAGAAATCAAAAATTTGGTTATTGAAGGGGATTCAACACTAGTTATTAATGCTCTAAGGAAAAGACAGCGTCACAATTGGAAACTAGGTGTATATTTGGAGGTGGCAATTGAGCTACTTGACAGTTTTGAGCAAGTAATGCTAAATCATACTTTAAGGGAAGGAAACATGGATGCTGACCTTCTATCCAATTTGGGAGTAACTGGACTCGGTTTCAAAGAATGTCATTTATAACATTCTCTTGTGGGCAGTTGGGTGGGCTCCTCCCTACCCCTTTTTTTGCCACTCGAATTCCTGGGTGGGCATGAGGTGGCTTTGGGACGGTTTTGGTTCTAGAGGAGGTGGCAGTGCCATGTCATTCTTTGGCCTTTCTAAACTGCCATGGGGAGGAGTTGGCTTATTTAAAGTGTTTTGCTATTGAAAATCGCGGAGTCTATGGTGTTCGGTAGGGGGAATGTATGGCTATGCATTCAAGGCGCTGTCTATGCGACACGTCGGGTACGACAATCATTGAAATGACTGCTGAAGGGCCAGGTGGTGTCTCACTTCATTCGAAGTGATTATGGTTTTTAGGCGGAAGGATTGTATCCGTAGCAAATCTTCAAGACAAGGACGGGATGATCGGCCCGCCATTATTTAGTTTCGTGTGTGGAGGCCTGACTGATCCTCTCACGGGTCTATTAATGGATTTGTTGAATTCATTTTTAATGCTTTGTCTTCGGAATTTCACATTTTTTTTTGTTTCTGTGCAGGGAACGACTGTCAATGTTCTACAAATGGCGCGGATGACAAAGTCAAAATTCACCATCCACATTTCGGCGGAAGGCTTGAAATGCTTTGGGGTTGACACACTAGTCTCTCTGGTGGCTACGGAGAGGCAGATTGCCTTTCGAGAAGTTACGGACCAGAGACAAGAGAATTCTGTCTGAGGATGATCCGGTATCATTGGTTGCAATCAAAATGATCCTTGGTAAAGAACACCTAGAAAGAAAGAAGTATGCCAGAGATAATGCCCATATCTCCTCTCGGTTTCTTGTAGTGCTTCTGGACTTGGAGACCCTGAAGGTAGTGGCTATGGAGATGATGGTGTGCTTGTTCCGTGATGACTTGCTTGGTGGACTTGAGGAAACAATGAAGGTGGCCTTCTTAGGAAAAGGCATTCCGCGCCCAGTTGACTTGGCTCTCCTATGGGATACAGAGGATGCTGTTAAAGTTTATCCTTTTCTCTTAGACCTCACAGGGCCTGCTTTGTCGAGGCACAAAAAGTTTGTGGATGTGGTTGTGGATTTCTTGAAGCGAAAGATGAAGATGGTGTCGGTGGAGGGAATGGAGTGGATGGAAGGTTTTGTAAGGTTTGCTGAAATCAATGGTTTCATGTGAGGGTTGGCCTCTGTGCCTGAAGCTTTTCAGTTTTGTTGTTTTTTTCTATCATTTATGGTGGATTCCTGCACATATTTTCTTATGAATTTCGTCTTAAGTTGGTCGTGGGTCGGCCCTCGACCCTTCCTCTGTTCTAATGGTTATCGCGGCTAGTCTTTTGTTGCTTGTATTGGGACTGTTGAAATTGTGAATTTGTGTCCCGGTTGGGTGGGTGTTTTGCTCGGCTGTGTGCCCTGGTTGGACTTTCCTGCGTTGTAGACGTTTGTATTTCTTCAATTTCAATATATCTATAAAACTACCTTGCGCATCAAAAAAAAAAAATAGTAATAAGTAATTGAGATTGAACACATAAAAATAATATTTAAAAAACACACATGTATTATATATTGACTGATGCCAAGCAATGCCAACACCTAGTAAACATGATGGAATACCAAATATGCAAATAAATCATCCCAAATGAGCAAAATATGCCAAGAAGTCTTTGAATGGAATGATTCCCCATTCTTTTTGACAATAGGATTTCTTCATACAACTACTTACATATTATGAGCACACCCGAACATAGTTCATATCTTCTTTGCATGCTAATACAAGTGCTTGGAGTGGAGTTAACTTGATTTGGGTAGATTTTTAGGTGGTCATTAGCCACCAAAACTCCCAAATGGTCACATATTCATGAGAAGATCCCATCATGAAATATTCACAACAAACAATTTAGTCATTGAATTGAACAAAATTTAGATAGTCCACCCATGGGTCTAAACCTTATTTTCTTTATTTTTCATTTTTTTCTCCTTCACCTCACCATGTACCTTTCACCAATCACATGGTCCAATAATTTTTAATCAAAAAATTTTTACAAATAGTTTTAAACACAAGTGATCACTTTTAAAATTACTTCATGAATTCAATTCAAATAATTATACTAAAATATAAAAAAATAAGATTAGTAACAATAAGGAATATTAACCTTGAGTGATGATCAAAACATCAAATCACATCATCAATACACTAAATTATCCCATTATGGGATGAATCATTTGTTGACACTATCATTTACTTGAATAAACAAACTATCAGGATGCTTTTATCTTTCATAATATTACCTACCATGGGATGTGGGAATAAACATCTAGATCTTTACCCATACCATTTTCAAGATATATGCATTTAGAAAAAAAGATATAAAATAAGAAAAACATGAAAACATGCATAAACAATGCAAAAAAAGAAAGATGTTTTTCCTACAGGAGCCTGGGTGATCTTGCAAAGTTGGTTTACAATTTTTGGGAGATTCTGATTTTTGTTGAAATCACATATTTTCAAAAAATACAATGATTTAAGCCTTAAAAAGTTTCATTTAAAGCATGATACTTGAAGAGGATTTGATCAAACTACCTTAGATCAAACCCCCTGGGATAGAACCCTGCTAGTTTTAAACCATACCTATAATGGAGTCTTCTTTACACCTATCAAAATGCTGATAAAAAACCACTTTTGATTTACCTTTTAGGGGATCAAATGAATTCATTTAAAATTTATTTTTTGTAAGTATGTAGTCATTTTAATAAGCTTCCCAAAAAGTATAATTTTAAATAAATTTAATTTTATTATTATATTTATTTTTATTTTTTGTGAATGTAGGTTTTTCACCGAAAATGAAGCTCTTTGTTCTGCACATGTGGAAAAAAGAATATTATCAATTTTTTTTTTGAAAAATATGAGTGCACCAAATATTGAAGTCCTTGATCAAACAAAAAAATAAAATTGAATTTCGATACATACAAAAAAAGTTATGCATTATACGGTCCGCCTATGTTTGAATTGTAATTGGTTTGACTTCGAAACTTGATTAAGGAAAAAATATACAATAAAACACTATCTAACCAAGTGGAAGCACTAAATATGGAGTTAGAAATCAAAATTAAAAAAAAATAGAATTTTATCTTTCATAGAAAAAAGTTATGCGTTATACGGTGAGTGTCACTCCTAAAAATGTTTTTTGAAAAAAACTAGTTTTCGAGGGAGATAGAAAAAGAGGTGCAATCTAATTCCAAAAATTTTGAAAAAAATATATTTAGAATCTACAAACAAAATTTCATGAAACTCTAGTTTGCATCATCTTCAAATTCCTCACGGTTTAGCCGCTATAGGTGCTCGAAAGTGAATATTTAGTTAGAAAAAATTATTTCAGTGTCCAATTTGGCCAAAAATTGTAAACCACTATTGTGGAATCACTAGGCAAACTAAAATTGGTTGATTTGATTGATGATAATGATGATGATGATGACAATGATGATAGAATTTTTGACAATAAGAATAATTGGAGAATTGTGAATAATACATTCTAATAATAGTATTTTTGAAAATGAGTAAAAAAAAAGGATTGGTAATGATAAAGTCCTAATGATAATCTAATTTAAATAGGTCAAGGTTTGCAATGAAGTTGAGAACAAAAAAATTTATTATTTGGATGATGCACTAGATTGCTTGATAATATTGTATCGATTATGATTGCATTCATATGGATTGTGTTGAGGGTTCTCAATTGCTTGGAACTAGACAAGGGAAAACCATGTTGATAGAAAAGGATGAAGTGATTAAAGGATTGTTTAGATAGGGGATGTGATGGATTATGTGATGATGTATTAAGGATATTGGAAGGAGTGTAAAGATGTGATCTCTAAGGACTATGGTGGATAGGAATAACATGTCTTATACTAGATTTAGTGTAATGGATATAGAAGGTTGCAAGAGGGAGGGTTAGTAGAGAAAGTAAGGCTTGTACTGTCCAAAATATGTTAGATATTATTTCCTTATCCATATCAATATTAAAGCATGAAAAGAGGATGGATTGGATATAATGAGTTAGGTATGGATGGGGAGGATGGATAAAGAGGATGAAGTAGATAAGATGGAGCTTGATATGATAGAAGAATATTTTCCCCCGCATATAGGATGTGAGTAGATGGGGGATTTACGCATTACGCCTATTTTCCAAGTTTCGAGATGAAACTTATCAAAGGTGCCATACTATTGTTTTCACCATTGAATAATGATTTCTCTTTATTTTTTAATTTTGATTTGTTCTTAATTTCTAGTTTAAAGTTATTAGAAAGAACTGGATCCGCGTTACGCCTCCTTTTTGTCTCTCCTCCTTCTCATGAAGTGTTCTGCAACAGAATTCTTGTTTCAAAGAGCGCTGGATACTTAGCATAAAAAGTTGTCTAACAGTTTTCAATAGCATAATAGTAAGAAAGCACAAGAGATAAAAACAGGGGAGGAAAAACCCTTTCTGATGAGCTGCTAGTAAACAAATTGATTGTACTGCCCAATTTGGAAATCAAGTGCTATAATCTATATATTACAACAGGAGGGTGATTTCGAAGAACTCATTTGGTACAGAAAGAAGCAAAAATAGAGTCAACAACAGAAACTTCATTAAAGAAAATGGTCACAAATGCAGCCAAACTTAACATTTGTAGAAAAGAGCTCTTATAAATCCCAATGAGTACAGCTCTTAACATGGTTGAAAAGAGCATGCCTGAATAAGGAGACTTGGACCAGATTTGCAGGCTAACCACATTGCAGATGGCTCTACTAAATACCTTCGAAATATGCCATCCCATCCAAATCCCAATATCTGCAAAAGAAGATAAAAATTTATGGGATGATTGCACGAGGCATTTAGAAATCTTAGCATAATACATGGCAAACTACATAATTTTATAATTCACGCTGGTTGTCATCACCTAGCAATATCAGTTGAAACAGGAAAATGGACAAAATTGAAGGCAGGCGAAATTGAGAATGAGAAGCATATGATACTGCAAAGGAAGGCAGCAGCATTTACTAAGAAATAAAAATGATCTTCTTGCTTGGTAAGTAAAAAGAAATCGAGGTTGAGACCTGTCATACTGCGTTGTCCTACTCATGGGCCAAAAAGCATAAGCACCCAATAAGTGCTCAGTCTAACTTAGTTAAGCTACTAACAAACTTATGATTCCATAGATCCTCCATTCCATGCTATTCTATAACCTGGTTTTGATTCGACAACAGCACATGTGCTAATATATAAATCCACAGCTATTAACTATAAAATTGTAAATTACAATTTTACCTGTGACATGAGAACTATCAATAGGGCTACATATGGGTCCAGATTCCTTTTGTAGAAGATCTTTATGATGTTGACAATATGAATTGCATTAACAGGGCTGGCTCCAGCACCAGCAAAGATGGTAATAAGAACATGCTCTTTCACATTGAAAGGTCCTGGATTCAAGCAAAACTTCCATTTGGTACCAGGGACCTTAAACTTAGTTTCAGGTAGTGTCGCAGACATGAAATGCCCTATGGGGAGCACAGAAATCTGTGCAGACACTGCGGTGATAGTAAGAGGTTCTATTCTGTAGGGAAAAAACTGATTGAGGAAAGAAAGACCCATACATGAAAGCAATCCCAACACCCAAATCCTGAATGTGAGCACAGGGAGAGATGGATCATCAGTTGTGGAGACTGTAAGAGCTACTTGCTCAATTGGGGAGACATCTTCCTCATTAGCCATCTGCTCAGTGTAACAACCAATTGGGTTTTCTTTTGCTTCGTTATCTGATTCAGTTTCAGTATTTCCCTTACCATTGCTCCCTGATTTTTTTCTATCATGTTCAAGAACTGCAATATAACAGAGTAACAACTCATCATGTTACTAGGAAGAAAAGACATAAACATCACTCTAAATTATGTCTTTGTTTTCTTTGATTCCCAAAAAAAATCAATTTTTCACGTGGTGTTAGAGAAGATGAGCCACAGGAGTCCTCCATAACTTCTGAACCAGAATGAACCTCTTTTCTATGATTCTCAATAAAATAACACAATCAATTGTGACAATCAAGCCACAATTAGGTCTGTATGTATGATTGATGGTCTGTTTTCAACAAAATAAGGTGGCCATCCCTATTCCTTTTCTGGAATCTTTTTACAATTTCAAAACCTCGGAAAGATACATAGCAGTACAGGAATAGACCCAAGGTGGCTGGTGTGGGGCCCATTAAATTTGTTGCTTCCACCGACTACCGATTCTGTTCCCTAAACAGTCCGTAAACTGTAACGGTTACCAGTCAGCCGCCCAATTCCCCTGTATAAGCAAATCCAAATCACCGTTGCCGCGTTGCAGAAGTTTGAGGGGATTAAAAAAGGAGAGCATATCGGCGAATGGAAAGGAAATGAAATGCTCGGATCATTCTACCGCCCAATTTTCAAATTGGACAAGGCACGTGAACTTTTTGATCGAATGCCTCAAAGAAATGTGATCTCATGGAATGCCATGATTGCACGATACACACGCAAAATTGAATTTGTTGAAAAGGCTTCCGGAACTTTCAAGCAAATGCAATGGGCAGGTGTAAAGTCAGTCTTCGCAACCTTTGCCTGCAGCGTCCCTGCCTGTGCCCAAATTCGAGCTTTGTAATAGGGTGTAGAATCCTTCAGAGGATTAAGGACAGAAATTTTGTCAGATTTTGTAGTGGCAACTACCCTGGTAGATATGTATGCAAAATGTGGAAGCATAGACATGGGATATGAACTGTTTGACCTAACTGAAAAATAAGTTTTTCCGTCGATCTCCAAGGCTAATAAGAAGATTTCACACATTTTTCTGTTAATAGGAAAGCTCCACTTAAACCATGTTTAGATGGGTTTCATATTATCCTTTTTAATAAAATCAATTAAATACAAAAATTGATAAATACCTACATCCACTTCAAGTTTAATCAAATTTAGAAATAAGAACATGTTGATATTCTAAAAATAGACAAAATAATATCAAATAACTATACATTCATACTTCATGAGTTTTAGAACTGTAACATAATATTAATACATGACACCAACCAAGTGATTATTAAAATCAAAGGAGAGGAAGTATATCATGGAAATAACACACGAGGAGCGAATCAAATTGAGTACATAACATAGGGAAGCTACATGTCATAACAAAAATCAAGAATAAATTGAACATGTATTTGTAATGTTTATTGGCTAAGGTTTTGGTGTTTGATGCATACCAACTTTACCTCTATAGTTTAATAGTTAAGATGGCATGCAATACAACTATATAAATCTAACTATGATGTGGCAACATCTAACCAACACATAATAGTATAATACTATTGTATAAAGAGGGATAAGGGCACTACCTCACCTCCTACCTTGAGTTCTTTATGTAGATAACCCCTCAACCTTGAAACACTAGACTCTCCATGTTATCTACACTTAACTAGATATGGTTATCAAATTATGCATAGGGTGACTAAGAACATATGAGAATAGGTGGGACTCCATAAACTTCATCTATTACCACTATTTATAATTAGCCTATAAGTAACCACTTACAAAACAAGGTGTCCTTATTAACCACTAAATTCAATAAAAAAAATCCCAACAATTAAAACAAATTAAAAGTTATTGAACTAAAGGAATCTATAATCCCTAATTATCAAACAATATTTATAAGTAATCATGTAGCAATAGAATAGTGACTAAATAAAAGTAAAATATTAATCTTATGACAGATACATTATCTATCAACAATTACGACCTTATGATAATTCAATTAAAGCAATGAGTGAACATGATAGGGTTTGACTATCTTTTATTATCACAATGCAACAATGATAGAAAGGTGAGATTTAAAGATATTCAAGACTAAAGCAAGTACAATAATAATTCCAAAAAACTTAATTATATAGCATGTTTTCTTAAACATAGTAGTGATAATACAACTAAATCAATTTTCAAGTTTAGTAATGTGACCATGACACTTATACATGTGAATAGGAATATTCCATGTTATCATGCAATTGTATTAATTTATGGTTCAACATCATATAGCCATAGATTAAATACATTAGATAATGTGATTTATCCCTCTCATTCTATCCCATTCCCATAATAGGGTTTCACTACTCATTAATCATTATCACAATCCATCATTAACATAGAAGAGTCTAAACACTAGGATACATACTCATTCACCGTTCATTCATCTTAGGGAACCCTTTTATGACATATTTAGACTCATTAACTATGATAAGATGGTGTTCCAAGGGTCTTTAAAGAGATTAAAAATTATCATAAAAATCATTCTAAAGGGGTATCTCATACTTAAGTATATAACAAAATCATAACCCATTGATATGCTTGGCTCCAATCATGGTTTTATAATTGCAAATTGTAGGAAAACAACGTATTGAGATAGTGACCAATATAAAATATTAACAATATGGTTTCATAAACACAAGGAAAAAATCTACCCCTTCGTATCATTGCTATTAACAAAATATTTTAAAATAGAGACTTAATTCTACCAAACCCTACTAGTGTACATATTTTAAATGGTGTAATAATTTATTGAAGGTAAACTATAATAACAATACAAAGCATCAAATGAAGATTTAAATTAAACAAAAGATAAATAATTCTCCTTGTGTTAGTTAAAAATAGTAATAAGTAATTGAGATACCAAGCAATGCCAACACCTAGTAAACGTGATGGAATACAAAATATGCAATTAAATCATCCCAAATGAGCAATATGCCAAGAAGTATTTGAATGGAATGATTCCCCATTCTTTTAGACAATAGGATTTCTTCATACAATTACTTACATATTATGAGCACACCCGAACATAGTTCATATCTTCTTTGCATGCTAATACAAGTGCTTGGAGTGGAGTTAACTAGATTTGGGTAGATTTTTAGGTGGTCATTAGCTACCAAAACTCCCAAATGGTCACATATTCATGAGAAGATCCCATCATGAAATATTCACAACAAATAATTTAGTCATTGAATTGAACAAAATTTAAATAGTCCACCCATGGGTCTAAACCTTATTTTCTTTATTTTTCATTTTTTTCTCCTTCACCTCACCATGTACCTTTCACCAATCACATGGTCCAATAATTTTGAATCAAAATTTGTTTACAAATAGCTTTAAACACAAGTGGTCACTTTTACAATTACTTCATGAATTCAATTCAAATAATTATACTAAAATGTAAAAGAAAGATTAGTAACAATAAGGAATATTAACCTTGAGTGATGATCAAAACATCAAATCAAATCATCAATACACTAAACCATAGTGGCATAGGCCATTATGGGATGAATCATTTGTTGACACTATCATTTACTTGAATAAACAAACTATCAGGATGCTTTTATCTTTCATAATAGTACCTACCATGGGATATGGGAATAAACATCTAGATCTTTACCCATACCATTTTCAAGCAATGTGCATTTAGAAAAAAATATAAAATAAGAAAAACATGAAAACATGCATAAACGATGCAAAAAAAAGAAAGATGGTTTTCCTAGGCAAGCTAAAATTGATTGATTTGATTGATGATAAAGATGATGATGATGATGATGACAATGATGATAGAATTTTTGACAATAAGAATAATTGGAGGATTGTGAATAGTACATTCTAATAATAGTATTTTTGAAAATGAGTAAAAAAAAAGGATTGAGAATGATAAAGTCCTAATGATAATCTAAGTAAAATAGGTCAAGGTTTGCAATGAAGTTGGGAACAAAAAATTTTATTATTTGGATGATGCACTAGATTGCTTGATAATATTGTATCGATTTTGATTGCAAGCATATGAATTGTGTTGAGGGTTCTCAATTGCTTGGACCAAGTTGATGGAAAAGGATGAAGTGATAAAGGGATTATTTAGATAGAAGATGTGATGGATTATGGGATGATGTATTAGGGATATTGGAAGGAGTGTCAAGATGTGATCTCTAAGAACTATGGTGGATAGGAATAACATGTCCCATACTAGATTTAGTGTAATGGATATAGAAGATTGGAAGAGGGAGGGTTAGTAGAGAAAGTAAGGCTTGTATTATCCAAAATATGTTCGATATTATTTCCTTATCCATATCAATATTAAAGCATGGAAGGAGGATGGATTGGATATGATGAGATAGGTATGGATGGGGAGAATGAAGTAGATAAGATGGAGCTTGATATGATAGAAGAATATTTTCCCCCGCATATAGGATGTGAGTAGATGGGGGATTTACACATTACACTTACTTTCCAAGTTTCGTCATGAAACTTATCAAAGGTGCCATAGTAAGTGTTTTCACCATTGAATGATGATTTCTCTGTATTTTTTTATTTTGATTTGTTCTTAATTTCTAGTTTAAAGCCATTAGAAAGAACTGGATCCGCGTTACGCCTCCTTTTTGTCTCTCCTCCTTCTCATGAAGTGCTCTGCAACAAAATTCTTGTTTCAGAAGAACGCTCGATACTTGGCATAAAAAGTTGTCTTAACAGTTTTCAATAGCATAAAAGAAAGAAAGCACAGGAGATAAAAACAGGGGAGGAAAAACCCTTTCTGATGAGCTGCTAGTAAACAAATTTATTGTACTGCCCAATTTGGAAATCAAGTGTTATAATCTATATGTTACAACAGGAGGGTGATTTCGAAGAAGTCATTTGGTACAGAAAGAGGCAAAAATAGAGCCAACAACAGAAACTTCATTACAGAAAATGGTCACAAATGCAGCCAAACTTAATAATCGTAGAAAAGAGCTCTTATAAATCCCACTGACTAGAGCTCTTAACATGGTTGAAAAGAGCATGCCTGAATAGGGAGACAAAAAGGATTGCGAATGCCTTCTAAATATGCCAGCCCATCCAAATCCCAGTATCTGCAAAAGAAGATAAAAATTTATGGGATGATTGCACGAGGCATTTAGAAATCTAGCATAATAAATGGCAAAGTAAATTATTTTATAATTCACGCTGGTTCTCATCACCTAGCAATAGCAGTTGAAACAGGAAAATGGACAAAATTTAAGGCAGGCGAAATTGAGAATGAGAAGCATGTGATACTGCAAAGTAATTAGGCAGCAACACTTACTAAGAAATAAAAATGATCTTCTTGCTTGGTAAGTAAAAAAGAAAATCGTGGTTGAGACATGTCATACTGCGTTGTCTTACTCATGGGCTAAAAAGCATAAGCACCCAATAAGTGCTCAGTAAATCTTAGTTACGCTACCAACAACACTTATGGTTCCATAGATCCTCCATTCCATGTTATTCTATAACCTGGTTTTGATTTGACAATAGCACATGTGCCAATATATAAATCCACAGCTATTAACTATAAATTACAATTTTACCTGTGACATGAGAACTATCAATAGGGCTACATATGGGTTCAGATTTCTTTTGTAGAAGATCTTTATGATGTTGACAATATGGATTGCATTAACACGGCTGGCTCCAGCACCAGCAAAGATGGTAATAAGAACATGCTCTTTTACATTGAAAGGTCCTGGATTCAAGCAAAACTTCCATTTGGTACCAGGGACCTTAAACTTAGTTTCAGGAAGAGTCGTAGCCATGAAACGCCCTATTAGGAGCACAGCAATCTGTGCAGACACTGCGGTGATAGTAAGAGGTTCTATTCTGTAGGAAAAAAACTGGTTGAGAAAAGAAAGACTCGTACATGAAAGCAATCCCAACACCCACATCCTGAATGTGAGCACAGGGAGAGATGGATCATCAGTTGTGGAGACTGTAAGAGCTACTTGCTCAAATGGGGAGACATCTTCCTCAATGTAACAACCAATTGGGTCTTCTTTTTCTGCGTTATCTGATTCAGTTTTAGTATTCCCCTTGCCATAGCTCCCTGAATTTTTTCTATCATGTTCAAGAACTGCAATATAACCGAGTAACAATTCATCATGTTAGTAGGAAGAAAAGACATAAACATCACTCTAAATTCTGTCTTTGTTTTCTTTGATTCCAAAAAAATCAAATTTTTACGTGGTGTTAGAGAAGATAAGCCACAGGAGTCCTGCATAACTTCTGAACCAGAATGAACCTCCTTTCTATGATTCTCAATAAAATAACACAATCAATTGTGACAATCAAGCCCCAATTAGGTCTGTATGTATGATTGATGGTCTGTTTTCAACAAAATAACCTGGCCATCTCTATTCCTTTTCTGGAGTCTTTTTACAATTTCAAAAACTCAGATACGTAGCAGTAAAGGAATAGACCCACACCACCTTCACACATATTATAACAATTAAAAATGACGCATATGCGCAGCTTTCACAACGGTCAAGACTCGTCCTAAGCATTTGCGAATGAATCTCCACCGTCCGTAACCAGTTATTCGCTATCAAGTTAAGACTCCTCCATTGTTTTACTCGTCCCAAGCACGTGGAAATTTTATCAATGATTAATTTATTTGTATATTTCACATTTTATCTTCATAGCTCTTGTACTTTCAAGATAGGTTTAATAAATATACATGAAAAATGTTAAAACTAAGTAAATAGAGAAATGAAGGATCAGCGATTTATCAAAAATTAGAGGTCTCCACAAATATTGTGATTGATTTCAGGACCTACTAAATCCAACCAAGCAATGTAGTTGTCAGATTTGAATAATCACAATGAACTAAATTCAATAAATGAAGCCAAATGTTTAACATTATACTATAATTTTTTAATAATTTTAAGTTCAATCAATCACTACGTGTTATATATTTATTTTTCTTACACATTCAAAACATACAATTTTTATGAAATACTTGTATTATTATAATTTGTTGTTGTCATGTTTTTAATATAAAAATATTTTACAAACAATTCTTTCTTTTTTGTTTTTTTTTCTATAATCATTTTTAAAGGGATGTATATAATTGATTTCATAAAGTGCTGATTATGCTTTCAAAATTATTGATCTCTTGATTCAAATTTGTCAATATATTATGGTTTGCCCTATGTTAATAATTGATTCAAGAAATTAAGTTTGGATCTCTAGCCTTATAGATGTACTATGACTTATAATGCATTTTTTGGCTTAATATAGCCTTGTGTTATATCCTCATGTTTAGTCAAAGCTCCAATTTGTAGTGATAATAATTTGTATTAGTGTCATCTTATCTCTATTTCTCCTTGTACCTTGTTTCCCAATTTATAGCATTTGATCAATGATATTAAGGCATTAATGTGAGAATATTCTAGAGATCTATTATGAGGTTGTGAGCTACAACAATATAAGATCAATGATTTTAAGTGTCATGTGAGCTCCTTATTGATCGTGTGTGTTATAAGCTAGGTGAGCCAAACATTGTATAGTGGATCTCCTATGTTGTAGTGGGCTCATGTGTGGTTGATAAAATCTTGATCAAGTGGTCTATATAACATCTTTGTGTGTCAAGGCTCACGAAGTTGTTCAAGTTTTATGGACCATCAAACACAATGGTGATGTGGAGAATCAAATGACCTACATACCTTTGGAGTATAATAGTGTTAATCATTAATCATGACTCTTGTGAGTTGTTTGGTGAACTTTAGCACATTGTTATGATTTGTCCAATTTAATAATGCTTCAAGTCATTTCATTGGTTGCAGTGATGTGGTAGGTACCATGTCTTGTATCTGATCATGCTCATTTGATGTTTTTATTGGTTTGATACACCAATGAGCAATTTGTCGATGGACCCTGACTCAATAATAGTGACAAATATGGTTTTGGTTAGTGTCATTCAATCTACCATGGTGGCAAAACCAAGATGCAATGTATTATATCCCCTCAATGTGATCACTTAAGTAGAGCCAATAATTTAATACTCATTCATTATCTAATTATGTTTTGTTGTGTGCCCCCACTTTGGTTTGAGTTTGTAAATGTATCACAACTAGAGCTTATTATTTGGTTGGGAATGAAATGATATATAATATGCAGGTCCAATGTAAATTATTAACAAGAATAAAGGCTTGTTCATATTTCTATTGGATGAAATAAATATTAATGATGAAATATTAATAGTTTGTTAAAAGGTTGAACTCGCCAATAAAATGAAAAGGACTTGTATGAAAACTTGAGAATGTCAGCATGGGAATGATCCCACACCATATCCAAGTAGGTCTTCCAATTTTTTTTTATATGGTAGCTTGGAAAATGCAACTTTCCAAGGGTTTGTGCAAGATCATGGGGGTCCAAAAAGTGGCGATGTGAAAAAAGGCATTTTTAATACGTCCAAAAATGCAAATTTTTCGCCTTTGACTTTTTGCAGGCTTGGGTACAATATCCATTTTAGTTTTGGTATTACCAAACCGAAACGGATATCTGTTTTGGAAAGCATGAACCCATTTTTTTTAAAACAAAACGGATATCCATTTTGAAGACTGAAAAGACCCTCTTTAGTAAAATGGGCATAACTTTTGTGTTTCTTATCAAAATTTCAATGACTTTTTGCAGGCGTTGGAAAGGTAATTGAGAGCTCTACGCAATGGACTAGGTGGTGTTTCTATATTTTACACCAAAAAATAAATATAATCATTTGAACTTCATATTTCATTTTTGAAACATCAAATGCTCACTACTTTCACATGCAAAGTCTTTTTTTCATGATTTTTTTGTAACACTTATCTCAAAATACTTGAAACATTAGAAGAAAATAAGGGCACGTGCAAGATCATGATGGGCCAAAAAGTGGCAATATGATGGGTATTTGTAGGGTATGTGGCTGACGACTTTTTTTACCCAAAATTAATGAAACGAAAAGGGTTTTTAAAGGAGATTCTCAGCTTTCCACCAATATAAATTATGCTTTACTTTGAATTTAATAAATTATTATTATTCATTTTCTATTCGAAGTATGGCTAAAGTCCTAATTGATAGGCTAATTACAAACCATCTATAGCTTTAAAACGGTATCACATTTTTTGAATCCAAAACATGAATCGCATTCTATGCTTTGCATACTATACGATTAAAAAAAGAAAATTTGAATTTCATAAAGTTTTGACCAAGTTAAGGTGGTTTGACGTATGAGTTTTTATATTTTTTAAAGTTGTAATAAAAAATCATAATTAATTATTTACTTGGAAAAATTTACAAAAAATATGCATCACATCAGGGACATGAGTCCTCTACTTATATCTAAAATATTATAAACAAATATTATCATTTTATTGTGGTTAGGGTGGTCCCAGAGACACCCTACTTCTTATTTTTCCACTGAAATTTAAGTACTACTACATTGGGGGAATTTCAAATTTTTCACCAAATAGATTTTGTTTTTTTTAAATAAACCTAGTAGTTTAGAAACTACATTCAATTTTCCTAAATTCTATTCTTACATATTTTTGAAATAATATAGATAACTTATTCAAATTTTTACATCAAGTTGCCTAACTCTGATTTTTCTGAATTTCTCACCACTTAAGGGCCTATTTTTTCCATGATGATCCTGCACATACCCATAATAAATAGTGAAATATTTATATTTTTTGTAGTAAGGAGATGAAAAAATATTCATAAATCATCATATCTCTCTATCCCTTTCTCTACCTCTCTATATATCACTATCCCCTTCCCTCCTTTCCTTCTTCCCTCTCTCCTTCCTCCATCCTTCCTCCTCCCTCTCTTCCATTCCCTCCCTCCATCCCCTCCTTCAAGTCTCTCTTAATTCCTCTCCCCCATTCTCCACCCTCTCCCTCTTCCTCCTCCGTCTCCACTCCCTCTTCCATTCCTCTCCCTCCCTCTCCAATGTCCTCCACACTCTCACTCTCTCCCTCTCAAGTCTCTCTCCTCTCCTCTCCACTCTCTCTCCACTCCCTCCTCTCTCCTCAGGTCTCCCCTCCTTCCTCCCTCCCTCCTCCATCCTCCTCCCCTCCATCCCTCCCTCCTTCTCCCCTCCTCTCTCCCCATCCCTTCAGAGTCCTCTTGGCTCTCTCTCCATCTTCGTCCTCTCTCCCATCCCCCCCTCCATATCCATCTCTCTCCCTCTCTCCCTCTCACACCTCCACCCCAAGTCTCTCTCTCTCCTTCCACTCTCCCTCTTCCGTCCTCCCTCCTCTTCCTCTCCCTCTCTCTCAAGTCTCTCCCACTCCCTCTCTCTCTCTTCTCTCATGTCTCTCTCTCTCTCTCTCTCTCTCTTAGTCACATTCTCCATCTCCCTCTCAAGTCTCTCTCCCACTCTCTCTCTCTCTCTCACAAACACTCTATCTCTCTTTATCTCTGCATATCCCAAGCTTAGGTCTCTCTCTATCCCACTCTATCTACATCCCTCCTAATCTCTCTCCATCTCAAGTCACCCTCCCTCTCTCTTTCTCCCCATCTCAAGTTACTTGAATTGCAGGAGAGAGAGAGAGAGAGGGAGGGAGGGAGAGAGACTTGAGAGGGAGAGATAGATAGAGGGAGGGAGAGGGGGACAGACTTGAGAGGGAGAGAGAGAGTTATCTAGTTAGGATGGGAAGGAGACACCTGGGAGAGATATATCTAGTTAGGGTGGGAAGGAGACATCTGAGAGAGAGAGGGAGTGGGAGAGAGCGACCTAAGAGGGAGGTGGAAAGTGAGTGAGAGACAAAGAGGGGCAGTGGGAGACCTAAAAAAAGGAGGGAGAGAGAGAGAGGGGGGAGGGACGGAGAGAGAGGGAGGGAGGGAGTGGGAGAGACTGAGAGAGAGACCTAAGAGGAGAGGAGGAGAGGACCTAAGAGAGAGAGAGAGAGAATCTCAAATGAGGGGGGAGATAGAGGAGAGAGGGAGATGGAAAGGAGAGAGAGGGTACAGAGAGATAGAGGGAGAGAGAGACTTGAGAGGGAGAGAGGGAGAGATAGAGGGAGGGAGAGGGAGAGAGGGAGGGAGGGAGAGATAAATAGACTTGAGGGAGAGAGGGGGAGAGAGAGGGAGAGAGAGAGAGAGATCTAGTTGTGGTGGGAAGGAGAAACCTGAGAGATAGAGAGACACAAAGACACAAAGACAAAGACTTGAGAGGGAGAGAGGGAGAGGGAGAGATAATTGAGAGGGAGAGAGGGAGAGAAAGAGACTTGAGAGCGTGTGTGTGTGTGAGAGAGAGAGGATATAGAGAATCAGAGAGAGAGACCCGAGAGGGAGTGGGAGAGACCTAATAGAGAGATAAAGACTTTAAAGAGAGGGAGAGAGGGATATTGAGAGGGAGATAGAGAGGGGGGAGAGGGAGTGGGAGGGACCTAAGAGAGAGAGAGACCTGAGAGGGAGATGGAGAGTGTGAGTAAGAGAGAGAGATATGATAGAAGAAAGAGAGGGAGTGGGAGAGACCTGAGAGAGAGAGAGAGAGAGAGAGAGAGAGAGGAGGGAGACATAGAGAGAGGGAGGAAACAGAGAGAGAATGAACAAAGGGAGGGAGGAGAGGAGGGAGAGGACATGAAAGGAGAGAGGAGGGAGGAGAGAGACAGACCCATATGGAGATGGGAGGTGTGTCTATGAGAGAGAGAGAGACCCCAGAGGGAGAGAGAGAGGGAGAGAGGAGATGGAGTGAGGAGGCAGATGGAGAGAGAGTGGTAGGGATGAGAGAGAGAGAGAGAGAGACTTGAGAGGGAGAGAGAGGGAGATAGAGGGAGGGAGGGGGGAGAGGGAGGAGAGAGAGCCCCCGAGAGGGAGAGAGTGAGAGTGAGAGTGAGAGATTGAGAGAGAGAGGGAGTGGGAGAGAACAAAGAGAGAGAGGGAGTGGGAGAGACCTAAGAAGGAGAGAGACTTAAGAGGAAGATATATAATTAAAAGAGAGGGAGAGATAGAGAGAAAGAGGGGAGAGAGGGGAGAGAGAGAGAGAGGGGGAGGGAGATGAGGGAGAGAGAGAGAGGTAGAGAGGGAGAGGATGGAGATAGAAGTAGAAAGATAGGTCTAGAGCTCAAGGAGAGAGTGAGAAAGATAGGTATATAGAGGTACAAAGAGAGAAGAAAGGAGGGAGGGATAGGTCTAGAGCTTAAGGGAAGACATAGTGATATACAGAGAGGTAGAGAAAGGGATAGAAATATATGATGATTTATGAAGATTTGTTCATCTCCTTGCTACAAAAAATATAAATATTTCATTATTCATTTTTTTTCTAATGTTTCACTTGTATTTTGAGATGATTGTTACAAAAAATCATGAAAAAAAGACTTTGCACATGTGAAAGTAGTGAGCATTTAATGTTTCAAAAATGAAATATGAAGTTCAAATGATTATATTTTTTTTTTTGTGTACAATATAGAAACAAAACCTAGTCCATTGCATAGAGATATCAATCACCTTTCCAATGCTTGTAAAAAGTTGAAATTTTGATAAGAAATGCAAAAGTTATGCCCATTTTACTAAAGAGGGTTTTTTAGGTTTTCAAAACGGATATCTATTTTTTTTTCAAAAAAATGGGTTCCCGCTTTCCAAAATGGATATTGGCTTGGGATTTGGTTCGGGATTGCCTGACCTGGAAAGTCAACCTAAAAAACATGTTTTGAAAAATTTGCTTCTAGTTTTCCGAAGTTCGCCCTTGTGGTTGACAACCTTTTTTTTAATCCAAATTTCATCAAACCAAAATGGTTTATTAAAAAAATTGTTAGCTTTCCACCAATATAACTTTTGTCTTATTTTGAACTTAATAAATAATTATTATTGATTTTCTACCTATATTAAGTCTAAAGTCTTGATTGATAGGTTGATTGAAAAACTTCTATAACTTTCAAACTACTTAACATTTTTCGAATCTACACTTGATGCACCACATTCTATGCTTCGCATGCTATAGGATAAAAAAAAAATCATAAATTTTTGACCAAGTTATGGTGGTCAAACATAGACGTTTTACTAATTATGAAAAGTACTAATAAAAAAATGATAACTAATTATTTACATGGAAAAAATTACAAAAAAAAATCTAGCACATCCGGACATGTGTCCTCTACTTATATTGAAAAAATAAAAATAAAAAAAAAATTTTTTTCTTGTACTTAGGGTGGTCGGACATACACCTGCTTCTTATCTTTTTCCTAAAAATTTAGCTTACCACTGCATTGAAATTTCAAATTTTCTCAAACCAATTTTTATTTTTTTCCAAAAGGGACTAGTAGCCTAGAAAGTACATCCAATTTTCTATAACTTTTGTTCTTACATATTTTTCAAATTATGTTAATAACCTATTCAAATTTTTATGTCAAGTTGCCTAACTCTGATTTTCTGAATTTTCATCACCACTTAGAGGCCTAGTTTGGATCCCCATGATCCTGCACATGCCCCCAACTTTGTATTTGATAAATGGGTAAGTGCATGGAAATGGGGGACAAAAGGAGTCAAAAGTGAACACTTTTTTTCTTGAAATTAGTTAAACCTAAACTTGGAGGAGTAATTCAAGATATGGACACTAAAACATTAAAGATATAATAAGATCAAGAATTGTAGTACTCTAAATCTAGTTTGTAAAGTACTAAATATTTTTAAAAAGGTTAAGGTTAAGGGGATGAAATTTAAGCACATACAAAAGTGTTCATATATATATATATCACTAAAATATAACATAGTGCTCCCCTCCCTTTTTTTTGCATTGGTAAATATTTAAAAACCATTTGACAAATATAAGCTAAGAGTGAGTATTAAAATTTGTATTTTCATATTTTTTGGTGATTTTTCAAAGTGATGGCATCCTAAAAATTATATCATTGAATGTGTGCATCACATAACTTGTACAAAACATTTTAAATTGTAACATTCTTTTAATGTGTATAGAGTGAAGCATACAACAATTCTATTTTTTTCAATTAGGTTATTATAATGGTATTTATCTTTAATTTATTTCAAGTAGGTAATTATAATGATATTTGGATTACTTTTAAATTATTATTTAATTAATTGCAAGTAAGTTATTAAATAATGAAACATGAAAATTAAAAAAATATTAAAAATATATAATGCACTAGAGGAATGAATCCTCTCCAAGAAGGTAATGTTTTTCTTAATTATAATAAAAATAGAGAAAAACTTGTGTCCCATCAAAATTATGACATTTTAAGTAAACTTTATTTTTAAAAAAAATTTAAAATATAAATATTTATAAGTTTTTTCATGCACTAGATTTTCAAGTTATCTAAGTGAAAAAAAAAAAAAATTGGCTTTAATTTTTACAATGTCTCATTGGCCTCACTTTAAAAAATAATAATTATTCACTTAATTTTTTTTTTTAAATTATTCAACTAATTTTTTAAAAAATATGTAAAAATTATAAATATAAATTACATTAAAAGATCTACATTTCATTAGTTTACACCATTTTAATTTTCAAAATATACACATCGTCTTAGGTAGTCCAAATTAAAAAATTATAGTTGTGTTGACCATTTTGTAAAAGTATGACCCAATTGAAGAATGAAAAAGAATCATATTATGCCATGTCAATCGATGAGACTAGTGAACTTAAGGAAACTAATCAAACTCACTAGAGTTGTAATAATTTTGATTCGAGTCTTCAAAATAATGGAATATATTTTGTCATTAAACTAATGCAATCAAATTAGGTGTACAAAAAGTCTTTGAGTATTCACAACTTGAGTCCAAAGTAATGAGATGAGTACGAAGAGCACCAATATGGAGATGAAGTAGCTATGTGGGATAGCCAAATAAGAAATGAAAATCAATGATCTACACCACTAATTTTGTGATAGAATTATGTGTTGATTGTGATTGAATTTTTTATGACTCTTTGTTGAAGTTCTATGATGCCAAAAGGAATGAAGCAAAGCATTTATTGCAATCTACTGAATTTGATTTCCCAAGGAAACAAGGAGTTGACAATTCAAAAAAATTAAGACACATTGAACAAGCTTGAAAATTATCTAATATAGGCCAAATGGATAAAATACGAGCTGACTTTTTAGATGCTAGTGATGAAATCATATCAGGCCAATGAAATAAATGAGACTAAATTTTAATTAGATATTGTTGATTCTCCTAAAGGAAATGATGGTACTACTTTGATATAAGATGAGAAAAAAAGACATAGTCCAATTTGATAGAACACAAGAAAGCCATGGATGACCTAAATTTGTTGCTCAAAATAATGAGTCACTATAACTAGAATAGTAGACTAAATTAAAGATGCTTGTTGATGATTTTGATGCTGCTAATTATTCAAGTTTGACTAATCATTTTAGAGAAAATTCTTGTTAATCATGTTTTGATTTTTCTATTATATTAATAAACATGATGATCCTTTAGTTTCAATGATTATGAATGTGCTTTTGATATTTTCATTGATGAACAATGGTGGGATACATTACTAGCCAATGTTTTTTCTTGTGATATGCATGTACCTAAGATACATTGAGTAGTGCATCATGAGTTAAGACCTCCTAAATGTGAAATGACAAACGAGGACATACAAAAGGGTGACAAGCTTGTATTTTTAGAAAATGGCATGATAAATAAATTTGTATATGTGTCCTTACTGATGAATTCTAATGAGTATGCTTTTTATTATGGTAATTAATCCATAGGAAAACATATAAGTGGATTGATCATGATAATGACAAGTTTCCTTAGTTACTAATTATATATGATTCATATCCTAAATATGATCTTAAGTCACTTAGATCTTACTTTTGAAAGTATAAGGATAAGTTTGCTAGACTTTGGACCTTAATTGGTGAGTTGATTTGTATAGATTGAGAAAATAAAAGAAGGGTAGTCTTGAAACTTGCTATCCTAAGCCTCAAAGTTAAGTTGTTTGGAGGATTTATGACTTTTTTTTAGACAGTGTCAGTTGGTTTTCGTAGTTGTGTGTTAGTTTTCTTTAAGGGAATTTGACTACATGCTTGCTTCCGTGTGTTTCTTTTAGAATTTAAATTTTTTGTTTGTGTTAGTTTGTTGTCCTAGATTAGAGAGGCTTGTTTTTAGTTTACTATTATCCTTAATCTTAGTTTTTACCCTATTTTGCTAATCAATTTTGCTTTGTTACTTGATGGGTACATATTTGACATAGGGAAACAGGAAAGGGTTTTATAAAAATAAACATTTGTGGGTGCTTTGTTTTGACATTTGAGATAAAATTTTAGTTTTTAGTTTAAAATTTAAGTTTAGAACAATCATATTTTCAAATTGCATGTAAATGAATAACTGAAATCTTGATGAACTATTGTACTTTTCATTCTATTTTCTTGAAACCTTATATGATAATACATATTAATACTTTACGAATTTCCTAGGATAACTCATTGTAACTAAGTATTGAGTTCTTAATTGCCACTATGATCCCTGTTGATGGTCAATGCAACACAACAACATTAAAACAAAATATTGCTACTCTATTTCTCCCGAAAAAGATAAATAATCTAAAACCATCTATCTTCCAAGGTCTCTATAGTTGGTTGTCAACTATGTTGTCGTCATTCAGTGGCATATGCAACTGTAATGTTCAAGGGGCCTGCTTGTGAAAGAATACAAACTGAATGGTATGAACTAATCTAACATTTTGGGGGGTGTAAATAAAAGACTAAAGATAGAACAGGGCTTAGGACAACAAAATATGAACACATATTTTTTCAAATTTAGACATGTAACTTAGTAATGAGCATTCCTTAACTAACTAAAACCATGGAATAACACAACCTAGAGAATAATCCATACCATTGCATTCATTCATAGTGCAAATTTAAAAGCATACAACTGTTCATCATCACTTTTTTTTAAAACCTTCTTTTCGAACAATAAAACATCACAAGCTCATTACCAAAATTAACAGATCAACAAATATAAAGAAACATCATCCATAGATAATCCAATGAAATAGTTTAAGATTCAAAATCTTCTATTGATTTTCATCAAATAAGAGACATTTATGCATAGAAAAGCTCATTGGCATACAAATGACCATTGTCCATTGACATTACCATTAAACTATCAAATTTTTGAAAATAACATAAATTGCATTAAAGCTGTAAAAAGGTATTTTTGGGTATCTTTGCATGAAAAAGCTGTAAAAATAGTAAACTATCTAAATCTCTCGTTCAAGTAGCTAATCTAACTTCAATTGGCCGACCTTTACAATGAGGAAAGAATTTTAAAATATAGACAAACTCTACATTAATTCCTCCTATCAAAATTCAAAATCCATAATCTGGGGCCCAGATCCACAATTGTACAGATGCCTAGTTAATTCCAAAAAAATGTTTGTGCTGAAACTACTATAGCTGAATAGGTGCACCACCTGCTACTTCAATACAAAATCTGAGCCGCAAGTCTCAACTCAGTTCTTTGCTTGATTTCCACATGTTATTCTTGATCTGCCAACCCTGAATCATAGTCATCCATCTGTTCAAAAACTACCTGAAAGTGTTGCTGTAAAAAAAAGGTAACTAAAACATTTTCTTCACTTTTCACCCTCTTGAGAGGTCTCATGATACTCATCATAATTAGAGAATACTTTTTTCAGCGCATCATCATCTAGCCCATCAACCCAGTCAGTTTTGAACATTGAATCTTTGAATTTCTTCCTTGTTGTAGCAACAATGTCCTTCAAGTGCAAAATGTCTGTGACTACCCATTGCATTTCAGTTTTGATATCAAGCAACCTATCTAGGAGTTTCAGATTAGCATTATCCCCTTGTTTCACTAATTCATCAAGTATTTCCTCCCAAGCATCTTTTACTTCCCCTAACGATTCAAGTCTCTGCTTAGAAGGTAAAAATTCACCAATGAGTTTTGAAATAATCTCCTCAAAGATACCTACTTGTTCCCATATTTTGTGAATTATTTTTAGCATAGCAATCCTCTGCTCAAGGAGATTTTGTGATTTGAAGATAGATATATTAATGGATTTTGAAACAAAATCAGTGCCTTCATCCCCCAGAATCTATGATTGGACTAATTCCTCATCAGAAATTTTAGCAATCACCTTTAACTTTACCAAGTACTCCCTAAGTTTTTCTTGCTCTGCCCACCATTTCCTCATGGATTCTTCCATTTCCCTAACCAACTTAAGACCTCCAAAATAACACTTGAAACCCTCCTCCAGATTCTCATTTATGTCAGAATTAAATACATTAAACCAGTTATCAAACCATGTGGCCTTCTTTTTAATTTCATTAAGGCCATCCACCTCTTTTCTACTCATCAAAATGGGGGACTCTGAGGGTACAGGTTGTTCAGGAGTAGATAAAATTAACTCCTTTAGAAAATTCTTCATTTTCCCACCTTTGATTTAAGCTCATCCTTGGACTGTTTATCTTTAATCAACTTTGACTTGGTGGTGGTGGAAACAATATCTATCAAATTTATCTGTTGGCTTTTAGTATGCTTTCCTAGATTAAAAATACTTATCTGATAATCTTCGGGCTGCAACTCTCTATCATCCTTGTTAGCACTTGGGGTAGCAATTTCTGCTACCAAATCTCCTTCAATAGTTAACTTGGTGGAGTGCACGACATGAGGCTTCTTCTTTGACTTTACCTTAACTATTTCAATTCTCATTTCATCCCATTTTACAGGTTGTGGTTGTACTTGCTACCTCTTCTCCAAATTCAATTTCAACCAAGTGGGTGCAGCTGGCTGAGTGGCTACCTGTTGAACATTAGGAGGTGTCGTGGATGGAGGTGGAGAAGAAATAATTCCAATGGTTTGCTAAGAAGCAGCCCTTTGTAACTCCTCTTGCTCCTTTTGTAATATTTCATGTTCTTTCCTTTCATTCTTAGCCTTTATTTCTTCTATCTTCCTTATTTCTTCATGTCGTTTAGCACCCTCTGTTGCTCCAACCCCTAAACCCGAAGCTCTTCCTCTACTTCCTTTTCTTGAGCAACCTTCAATTCTTGCTCACGAGCTTCTTCTTCCACTTTCTTTAATGCCTCAGTCACTTCCACTTCCCGTGCTAGCTCCTCAATTTTCCTCTTTTGTTCTTCTTCTTGGGCGGCTTGTTCAACAACCAACTTTCAGGCACTCTCCATTAGTTCTTCTTGTTCCTTTTCAATTAATACATCATTTAATTCCATCTCCGCACTATGCAAACTACCAACTTCAAACCCTATTGCCTCCTCTCCTTATTCCTCTTCAAATTTCTTCAGATATTCCTCCCATTTAGGTCCTCCTTCCTAAGATGGAGTTCTTTCAAAATCTGAAGAAATATCTGCTAGATCAACTATACAGGAGGTTTTTCCTTTTCAATAGTTGTAGTTTTTGAAGTTGATGACATAGTAGGAGCACTTTCCTCAGTTTGTAGAGGAACAACATGTCCTTCTGTAGAACTCTCTTCACTAGGGTGAACAATGGCTAAGGCTACGACAACAAAACCTGAAGTAACCCCAACAACAGCTGCCTCATAAGTAACCTTTACTTTACGCAAAACATCATCAATATCCTGTAAAGAAACATCTTTCTCTAGTTGAAGAGGATCTTATGTGGTTGCTTCCACCATTGCAACACATTTCTTCAACCTTTTATATTGTTCTGTCTTTGTGAAGGAAGTGGATTTACTGTCGGAACCTCTTTTCATTGACATCCTAACTCTTGGTTGTTTCAAATGAAGTTCAATCCATTCACTAGTAGAATTTGGAAAATAAATGACTACATGACTAAAAATGACTAATTTGGTCATCGGATAAAATCACAACTAAATAATTGGTCAAACAAATAAAAATGACTAAATAAATGACTATTCCTCCTCTATTCTTTTTTCTTTCGAATTTGATCATAATCCAGAGCTTAAGCCCCCCTCATGGGACCCCTACCTAAACGAGCCATTTGGCCGCCTAGATTGCTTGGTGCACCAAAAATACCTATTGCATGGAAGGCATTGCCTCTCGGTATAGTCTTAAGGCCTTCACATATTTTATAAAAAAATCTAACATTTACATTTTTTAACTTTTATTAATATTATAATATTATATTTATATTATAATGTATTTAATATTATATAATAATATAATATTATAATATAATATTATATTATAATATTAATAATATATAATAATATTATATATTATATAATATTATATAATATAATCATATAATATAATATTATAATATATAATAATATTTATTATAATATATTTAATAATATCTATTATATAAAGCCGAAGATTTATATATTATAATTTATTTAATTTGGATTCCATTTTGAATTTTTATTTTAGCGGGAAAATATTTGGCAGGCATAATGGGTGGGCAAATCTATTTCCAGCCGTAATTTACATTTTGATAAACAAACTCTATTTAACCCTTTTCAAAACCTTATTTTCAGGTTGCAGCTTGCCAAATTGAAGAAGTGAAAAGTCAATACCAGGGAGGAAGAGTTTGGAGGAGCGAAACCTATATGAAGGAAGTAGAAGCAAAGACAAGGCACACCAACTGCTTGACAAAATATCTCAAAGACATGTTTGAAACAAAATGTGGAGACAGAGGCAAGGCGCACGATTTGTTTGACATAATTCCTCAAAGAAATTTGATCTCATGGAATGCCATAATTGGAGTATGTTGGTTCAACATCACCACTGCAGCGCTGAAGCATCGCCATGAAGCTAGCATTACGACTGGCAGCTGCCACCCACCCATTTTATTTTTTCAAACGTCATCACCATGGTTGGGAGTGATGTGAAGGTTGTGGCTGAGCTGGGGGATACTTGATTGTTCATTAAATGACCATATTCGACTCTAGTCTAGAGGAGGTTTTAATCAATTAGCTTGTGGAGGTGGTTGTCTAGTGTAGACAGTGGGGATTTCATAGAAGGCTTGGTAGGGTTCGTCGTGGAGGAGAGCAGAGGGGCCTGTGAAGGAAATGGGTTGCTCATTCTTTTGGTAGTAGATCGGTATGTACAATAACCCATGTTTGTAGTTTAACAAAAAGAAAAAGAAAAAAGAGGATGAATCTATGTGTCAAAACTTCTGTCTCAATAGCATATGCTCTTGGTAATCCTCTACGAAATTATATATATGTATATATATATATATATATGGGATTCAATGAAAGTATTGTAAACTGATTTTAGTTTCATTCTAGTTTTAAATAGAAACTAGAGGGTCTCCAAATATTTTGGTGAATATATATTTATAGTCTCTGTTCCTCAAAACCATTGAAGGATATTAAGCATGTGATAGTAGTTTGACATTGGTTGGGGTCAATGATTCCATTGTGTTTTCTCAAAATCTTTAGATCATCATTTCAGGATTGAAGTAATATTGCTTTTGACATCTCTGGGCAGAATCATAACACCTTATCAATTTTCATTTGAAGGTAATTTTGATATGAATATTGGTATTTATAGTATTCCTTCACTGTGAAAATATCATGCCCAATGGAGTTAGCTTAACAGTGAGAAGCGATGTATTCTTCACAATAAAATGTACAAAGAACTATACTAGGAAAGTTTTGGACACTACAAGTCATAGCCTAAATTATCTAGAAATTATGTTTCTTTTGGTATTCGCTGGCAATATAAACTATAGATTCATTGTAGTAAGGTTTGAGTCCACGTATACCATCCAATTCATCATGTCGTAATTTTATCTTAAACAACTAATAAATTCAGAGTTAGAAAGGTTCTTAGCTTTGTATAACATGATTCGTTGCATTCCTTAAATAGTTCACATGCCTTGTTTATGCATCCACATTGTGTTCCTATCGATAACATTTGTTTGGAAATTTCTAAAGCCTTTAAACAAATCCATTTTGTGTTGATCCTACAATCTTGCATTCCATAAGATTGTATTTCTTTAAGGCATTCTGTCAAATAGTTCATGTGCCTTCTCTTTGCATCTGCATTTTACATACAAGTCTGCCAAGGCACTTGCAACTTTAACATCAAACAAAATCCTTCTATCTCTTATGCTTCGATGGATGTCCATTCCCTCTTCCAAGCCCCCATTTCAACATAGGCATCAAAGATGTTGGAAAATGTTATGAAATTTCTCTTTGCACCTAATAATTGCAATTGCTTGAAATTTTCTAAAGCCTCTTCAACAAATCCATTTTTTTGTGCATATTTTGTTGTCATTGTAGTCCATGAGTCTGGATCCCTTTGACACGATGCTGGAAAAGGTTGTAAATTTGGTCTTTTTTGCTCTATCCATATGCATAGGCTCAAAAGTCTCTAAAACTGTTCAACAAATTCAATTTGGGCATTTCACTATCCCTATTTACTTTCAGATCTAGAGCAATGTGTTGTGGTTCCTAAATTTAAAGCGTCTATGATCTTTTTTTCAAATGGAAGTCATTCTTTATGTACTTCTATGCCTTTTCGTATCTTTCTAGCAAGGCATCGCGTATGCAAGGGAAAGGATCTTTTCACCTTTTAGCAGGGAAAAAGATTCTATAATCAGTTCTAAATACCTGCGTAGGCCAATAAGTGTATGCTGAACAAAACTACATGTCATGAGATCAAAACCTTTTAAGACCCTTTTCAAACAGAGTTTGTTCCCTTGGAAGATATTATAGGCATTGCTAGGAATCGATGATTGGTGGCATAAAAAAGTGTAAATGTTAGTAAAAGGGAAATTAGGGTATTATTGTTAAAGATATCAATAGTATTTTAGAATTTTATAATAAATGATTCTTTTGTTTTAAAAAAACTCTTCCATGTTTCATTATGACAAATAGTATAATAGAGGTAATTTTGTTGAGCAATTAATAAAAGGAGTACTAAATTTTGAATGGGAAAATGTTCTATTGTTTATTGTGAAGAAAATAAAATTATTAGAAGAAATTAAATTTGTTAATACTTTATATTTTCTTTGTTTATTTGTTAAATTGTTAATATTCTCTTAATCGTAAAAGTTTAGGGGTGAATATTTTGGTGATCCATTGAGGCGCATCTGAGCTCACTAGGTCTACAGAAATACACTATTTTCAGACAACCACGGATACAGGAGTTAAGCTGGCAGTTGTGGTCAAGATTATTGGTTGTACTAGATCAAGGGGTCAGGTTACATAGGTTCGTGTGAAGTTTATAGATGACCAGAATCGTCTTTTTATGAGAAATGTGTAAGGTCCTATCAAAGAAGGTGATGTCCTTACTCTACTAGAATATGAAAGAGAAGCAAGGAGATTGCGGTGATCATGTTTTTACTTCTTAAAATTTTTAGGTTTGGACTATAGGTGGAATATTTTCCTGGATTTTTGGTTGAGAAGTGATCAAGGAGTATGGCCTTTCAATTTTTACAAATGCTTAAGTTGGTTTATTAAACTAGATTTATTATTATTATCAGCTACCTTTTTTATTTGAATATAATCTATAATCATACAGTTTGTAGGAAGCCTATATTGATCTTTAAAAAAAATGGTAAATGTTTAGGGATATTATATAAGTTTTTATTTTATAACCTTTTTATATTAATAGTAAATGTTCGTGTATATATAAAATATATATATAAGTGTATAGAGCTATATTTTGGCAATACTTAGTGAAATTCCTTATCATCCCACTTTGTTTTTCATATTTCAAAGTTTCATAAGTCTTAAAATATTAACAAATTTTAAGTTTTTGATTGTGGGCAGGTACAAAGCAAGGAGAAAATGCAAAACCAGTGCCTTTTAGATCCATTTACAGCACACCCCATGTGCAACAATGGCATCGCTGAAGACATACATTCACATCGATGGCTTTTTAGTTTTAGTTTTAGTTTTTTTTAGTTTTAAAAGCATAATAAATCAGTAGTTTGCATACTGCAGAAAGATTTTGTCTTCAAAACTCTATGTATAGAGTTCTTAGCTTTAGTTTTAGTTTTTTTAAGTTTTAAAAGCATAATAAATTAGTAGTTTGCATACTACAAAATATTTTTTCTTCAAAACTCTATATATAGAGTTCTTTGTAACATATTTTATATACATTTTAAATATACACAGTGAATTATTTTCAATCCTTTGAGTAGATTGTTGAAGTTTTATGATTATTTCAGTTGATAAATGACTACCATGACTAAATAAATGACTAAACAATGACTAAATAAATGACTAAACAATGATTAAATAAATGACTGCAATGACTAAATAAATGATTGCAATGACTAAATTAATGACTAAATATATGACTAAATAAATCACTACCATGACTAAATAAATGACCAATTAACAACAATCAATGACTAAATTAACGACTGAATCAATGACTAAATCAATGACCAAATCAATGACTAGATAAATGACAAAAATAGTTCAGTCATAAATTTCGTCGCATTATAAATGACTGGCAATAAACTACTAATGGTCACATGACCAAAATTAGTCATTTATATGCAATTTTTAGTAGTTTATTTAGTCATATATTATTGTTTTTGAACTAGTGATTTCAAGCTCCTATTTAACACTCCCCATGACCCTTTTCCGATTTTAGTCTCTTCCTTTTTTTTTCCCAATTGATGGGCTCCAAGCTTCTTGTAGCCACTTTTTCTATATCATACCAGGGATCAAGAGTGATCACATCATCTGTAGTGCCTTCAAGAATATTAGTTTTAACATCAAAATCCCTCATCTAGGGAATTGTTAATCTCTCGTAGCCCTTTTTCCTTACTTCAAATTGATCCTGAAGGTTAGCCCAAAAATCTTCAAGAAGTGGAATATGCTTAGTAAAGTGAGAAGAGTAAAGTGCATACATTTTCTTCTTCGGATCAAAATTCTTCTTGGAAGTATGCTGCTACAAATTTAGAGCTTGAAATTCTTCAGTTACAAATTTATCCATTACCGAAGAGGAACAAGAATAGAATCCCAATTTTAATGGAAAAGAATGAGCAATAGTCTTATGTTGTGAAGAGAAGACAACATTTACTTCTACAGCTTGCCTAGAAAATTCCATAAGAATCCAGCTATTGCCACAACATCTTGACAACTTAAAAGGGTGGCCATCAAAACCAAATAACCTGAAATAAGTAGATTTGGGGTATTGAATAAACCAATACCCCCATTCCCGAATAAAATCCATGGCTTCTCGTGATAATATGAAACCTATGTCATATGTGAGCTGATTTATAATAACATACAGAAAAGCATCATTGACTCTTTTGAAATGTTTCTCTGATTCCTTAAGCTCCAATTAGTCATAATACTCCCATACCTTCTTTTTCTTTGCGCCATCATCCATTGACCCTACAGTGTTCAATCCAGGAAACCTTCCAATCCTTGTTGTACAATACATGACATAAGAAGACATGTAAAATGTCTTAGTTTGTGTTACCTTGAGGAGTTGGTAATGAATATTGTCTGAGATTATCTGCCCCCAATCTAAGTGTTTCTTTCCATCTAGAATCAATTGGATAAAAGGAAACATCTAGTGTTCAAAAACACGATAATTTGATTTTCCAAATGTTCTGGCCAGTAGTGTGATAATATCTCCTATGTCTTTAGAAAAGTCTGACCTCTTAGGATTAGGTGGCACCTTCTTTACTGACTTCTTTTCCTTCTTCAACCACCGTTTATTGATGAGTTATTTGTTTCCTTCCACATCACTATTCCATAATTCAAGTGCCTGAGCCTTAGTCATCATCTTCAAATCGGGATAAGGAGGGAGGTTAAAGACATGTATGATCATGGCAGGGTTAAATCAATGATAACATTACCCTGAGCATCAATACATTATATCTAAGTAAGATTATACTTTTGTGCAGCAGTTAGAATGAACTCGGGACACTATACAACAATAGGAAAACTAGCTACATGAGCTAGCCCTAATTCTGTAATTCTCCTTGCTCTTGGCATAACATCCTCTAAAAATGTATCTTTGTGAAACTGCTCTAGATCCATATGTCCTACCAATGTGTCAGTTATGTTCATGACTTTAGAGTCAAATTTAGATGGAACTGGATTCCCTTTATATTTATACTTCATTATGTAAGGCACCTGTTTTGGTTTTAATCTCTTAGCTCTAGAATTCCTTGATGTTCCCTCGGATAATCCCTCAGTAGGTACTTCCTTAGCATGTACTTCCTCTTCAGAGTCAGACATTTGTTAGTTATCCTGCAATTTTTTGTTATTAGGCAAAGAGGAAAGATATATGAGGAGTAGCTTAAAACACGAACATTCATATGAAATCCATATTAATTCAAGTTAAAATCCAATTCAATAATTTAACTCATCATTTTTGGGCCTCGGGTACAAAACAAAATGAAGAACTTAGTCATTTTAAACTATAAACTGAATTATGTCGGGTGTCAGGATTAGCTCACAACCAGGTACCATACCTATGTTTAAAGAAGTTCAGTGCAATTCCAAAGTCTGACCCCATAGTGTTCAAGGGTCAAGATTAGGAGTAGATCTTGGCTAGGAACCTAGACACATGATAGTCGAGTATTAGTGCATGGTTTGATCCCACAGTGTCACCGGGAGTCGAGATCGGGTCTTGACTAGGAAGTGGTAGTTAACCAACAAAATCAATGAATGGGATCTTACAGAGTTCTGGTCCTGACTTTGAATTGGATTGTGGGATCAAGTTATCATTCAGAACTAGACCCATCCAAAACGGTCGAGTGTTAGTAGCTTCCTGAGTTCCAAACCTGATAAGACATCGGGAGTCAAGATCGAGACTCCGTCATGAACCAAGCCTTAAAATGTACACTGGGAACAAGTCAACTTTGAGTTTCAATCCTGAAAACATGTCAAGAATCAAAATCGGGGTATTTTTAGGTCCATGTACCAATCAATAGGTTGAAGGTTCAGTGTTGAAACAACTTTTGACCTCAATGGTAATGCAGGGATCAAAAGAAAGACTTCGAAGAACACTTACTCAACAATATAAACCAAACTTATGGTATCAGTCCAACTACCGATCTCGATGGTGATGTGGGGATCGAACAAGTGAAGGAACGACACCGAGCAGTAGACAAACCTAAGTGTTGGTTCGATTCTCGATTTTGATATACATGCGGGGATCGAGAACCGAAATGGTGATGGATAACAAAGGCGGTAACAAATATAACAGTGCCCAAAAATGTGCCTTCGAGACTAGGTTATGTGTGGGATCAAGAACTTTCAATTTATAATGGTTGGCAATTCAAAATTGGAAATTCAAAGTAGTCTAACACGAATGTAGAGAAAAACCCTAGACAACTAGGGCACAACGAGATGGACAATACCATGAGAAAAAGTCAAGACGAGGACACCGAAGCATGAAAGAATGCACAACGAACCCAACATGGGTTCAAGAGCGAAGGAAAATGCACGAAATGGTGCGAAAGAAAACACAAAGAGGAAAAACAAAGCCAAACGAGGAAAAGAAAAATGAAAAGAAAACAAGAACAACACGAGAGAAAAAAGCAACCAAAATGGAAGCAAAAACAAGAAAACAAGGAGAAAAATGGAAGCAAGAACACTTACCTTCGAACGCACCCAGGAATTCTGGGAACACATTGACAAATCGCAGCGAACTCCTCAAAACCCTAGGTCTCCATCGGTCTTGTTCTCATCGCTGGACTCTTCAAAGTAGAATGGATAGAAATCGAGGAGCGGAGAGATTTAAACCTGTTCGCCTGTGTGAGCAGTTATAGCATTAATGGCGGGCTAGTCGAGTCTCGGGATTCGAGTGGAGTCATAAATACGAGGTTGCAGGAATGAAGGAAAGCAAGGATTGGGATTAGAACATGGACCGAGACCAAACTCCAAAAAGGTGCAAAGTTCAGTGATGACCTAAGGCCCGAACTTGATGAACAAACAAAAAAACATGGGGATTAGAATCAGGTCACTAAATGAACCAAGAACTTTGAAAAGTTCAAAGCACAAGTCATCGTCTAAAGTCTGATCTCGAAAGACAAAAGAAAACGGGAACCAGGATCGTGACTTGCGAAGGAGCTAGAACTTTCAAAAGGTGCAAAGTTCAAGTCACATTCTGAAGTCTAATCTCGAAGCAAAAAAAGACACGAAAAGGAGTCAGATGTCAGGATTGGGCTAGAAACAGGAACAAGAACTTTGAAAAGTTCTTGGTTCGGGTTCTGATCCAAAACCTTACTCTGACACAAGCAAAATGCACAAGGAAAAAAGAGGGTTGGAACTGGGACATGCATAAAGACATACTTCATAAATAAACAAGTATGAGTGTCGGTACATGATCCAAACCTAAAAGAATAAAGAAAAGACAAGGAAAAGGACGGGGCCAGGACCGAGACATGAACAAAGACCTAAACCTTTTTGAAAGTAACAAGTGCCTATTCTCGCCCAAAACCCGAGTCCAAAAAGAAAAGAAAATAAAGACTTAGGAGGAAAAGAAAAAATCCTAAGACCCAAACAAGAAGACTAAGGACAAAACAAAAACAAGAGGGACCCATTTTGACCAAAAAAAATGGGGTGGTTATGCAAGGCATAACAATTGGAGACTTAGCTAGGAAAATGTTTAACCCATTTTCAAGACACTGAAGAATTCAGTCACCCAGAACTTCCGGTTCATGAAAATTTTAATTCAAGTATGATCAACTACAATAAATAAGGTTGAGCTAGAATATTAGATGTAAATAAGTATTAACTACTTTGAATATGAGTGTGTGCATGTATGGTGCATCTCTTTTCATAAAGGCTTTTCTTACCCCTGAACAACTGTATTTAAGATTCAAGCTACATGAGTTGAGCCCCTTTGACTATCGTGCAATGATATCCTGGGCATTTTTCCACTTCCTGTCAGGCGTCTATAGCCCCTATGAAGATACCCCTAGTTCTCTCAAAGCATTGCTCTAATGCCAGCTAGACATCCATAGCCCTGGTAGAGATACCTGATTTTTCCTTCTCATACTGAGATTTCCATCATTTAATGGCTCTCTTTTCTTTTCTTTTGTATAGGCTTCACTTGAAGAATTTCTTTTTTTTTAATCTTTTCTCAATAATTAGATATAACATCCTGAAATCTGGGTTGAGAACTACAATGGACCTCATGACAGTGTTAGGACTCAGATTTTTCACCTAAATCTAGAAAATAGTCACCCTGAGATAAATAGGCCTTTATGCAAACAAATGTTTCTATCTATTTTGTGACAAATTCAACCGTGTTTTATGAGATTGCTGACAATATACCTATTTGTTCTTAACCTTTCAAACTATTATTAGAAAAGAACACAAGACACAAATTTTGAAATGAAAAATTTCAACAGACATACCTGAAAATACCTAAACCAATTTATCTCCTAGTACCTTCAGTATATTTTGAATAACAACCCCTTCACTTTGAAATGGAAAAAATGAAAGTCCCCAGAAACAAAAATAGAAACAAGAAAGATGGCAGAAACCAAAACAAAGGAAACACAAACAAATAGACAAACAAACCAAAAATGAGAAAACAGTTAATTACATATATACAATCAAATAAAAGATCAAACCTTCATGGGCCAAAATAGTGTTTGAGAAATTTCCCATTGACTGGCAATGGGACAGGTTCTCCTATTAAGGTGCTCAAATGAAAGGCATTCTCACCAAGGATCTCGGTGATTTGATATGGACCCAACCAAAGTTGGTCAAACTTTTGGTGATCACCCTTCTTTTCCCTAGCCTTTTCCCATAACAACACAAGGTTTGATATTCTGAATGCTTTCATTTTAGCTCTTTTTTCAAAGCAACGTTTGACAACAACTTGATGTTTGGAAAACTGCTGAAGAGCAGCATCCCTCTATTCTTCTAGATTGAGTAAACTAGTCAGTCGGACCTCTATCCTATCATTATTAGAGTAATACTCCTACATGAACCAAAGAACATGTATCTATAGATGAATAGGGAAAATGGGATCTTGGCCATAGACTAGCTTAAATGGTGAGTTTCCCAAGGCGGATTTGATTCTAGTTCTATCTGCCCATAAGGAAAATCTCAACTGTGTGCCAATCCCTTGGGTTACTTTCTAGCAATTTATTAATCACCTCTAATAGGTTTTTGTTAGTTGACTCTACTACACCATTACCTTGTGGATAGTAATTAGAAGAGTATTTCAACAAAATTTTATGTTCATATGCCCATTGAATAAATTCTGCAGAAGAAAAGGAAGGGCCATTATCACATACCGAGGTGAATGGTACTCTAAACCCAGTAATGATACATTCATTAAGGAACTCGATGATGACTTCAGTGGTGTTGTTCTTGCACAGCTGAGCTTTATTCCATCATGTACAATAATTTGTCACTGTCAAAATAAAATTGTGACCTGTAGATGAATTCAAATTAATCACCCCAACAAAATATAATTCCCACTGGGAAAATGGTCTTACCTCATATACTGGTTGTAGAGGCATCACCGGATTGCGTTCCTTGGATGTTGAAGTCTGACATGTGTGACATGTCCTAACATGTTGGTGAGCATCATAGAACACATGGGGCCAATAATAACCCGATCTCATAATTTGGTGTGCCATGGAATCAACAAAGACATGCCCAATACCATTCTTTCCATGAAACTCAACAATGGCATGCTTTGCTTGTTTCTATCTAGGCAATGTTGGTAAACACCTTCAAATTTTCTTTTGTACAAGGATCCTCCCTTGAGCATATAATGGGAAATCTTTAGCCTTAATACTCTCCTATGAGTGGTATTCATTCCATCCGGACATTTTTTATTAAGCAACAAGAAATTCAAATTTGCATATCAAGTATCACCTATGAATGATTGTACGATGTACTATTGGCAAGTAATCTTGGTGTCAACATCAGCCATAGCCTTGGATAGACCTTGTCCTCGGACCAACTTCATCGGGTGAATTTTGAGGTCAAATTCCTGTAAGATTGCCATCCATTTTCCTCATCCTTCTCCCAGTTCACTCTGCATTAAAAGGGACTTCACTATAGGGTCTGACACTATGGCAGTGATCTAACTGTGGAGAATATAATGTCTAAACTTCTTGACTGCTCGTACCAGTGAAAAGGCCTATTTCTTCAAGAGTGGATATCTAATTTCAACATTCTTGAATGGAGAACTCATAAAGGCTATTGGCCTCTCATCTCCTTCACCTTTTCTCTATGTTAAGGCCACAACACATGAATGATCAAATACAAATGAATAAATGTAAAAAGGCATCAAATAATCAGGATTGGTTAGAACCGGTGCCTCTGAAATAGACTGTTTGATCTGTGAAAAGGTTGACTTAGCTTTGTTGCTCCATTCAATATTTGTGTCCTTCATCATTTCATTGAGTGGTTTGATGATCTCCGCAAACCCAATTATAAACTTTCTTACAAAATTTATCTTCCTGAAGAAATATCTCATCTCCTTTTTGCTGCCTAGCATGGTCAGCTTTAGAATGGATTCCACTCTGTCAGGGTCAATGTCTATTCCCTTTTCTGATATTATGTGATGTAGGATTTTCCCTTCTGAAAATATGAGTACACACTTATTGGGGTTGAGGGACACACCATAACTTATGCATTTTCTGAGGACTATTGAAAAATTTGTAGCGTTGTCTTTCCTATTCTTAGAAAATATAGTTAAATCATCCATGTAAATGATAAAACATTTACCTGCTAGGTCTTTAAATTCCACATCCATTGCACATTGAAATGTTGCCCCAACATTAATAAGACCAAACGACATCCTCCAATAAGAAAATCTCCCCCACTTGGTAGTGAAGGCAGTCTTCATTCTATCTTCATGATTAACAAGTACCTGATTATATCCTAAATAGCCATCCAAAAATGACATCATCTAGGAGCCATTAACTATTTGCAACACTTCATCAAGAGAAGGAAGCAAGTAATTGTCTTTCTCTAAGGATTTATTGAGATTCCTAATGTTGACACATAATCTAATCTCCCCACTCTTCTTACAAATAGGAACCAACTTGGCAACCCAAGTCGAATGTTGTACTAGAAAAAATATTCTTTCTGATAGCAACTTTTGTACCTCCTTAAAAATTAAAGGTTCAATTAAAGCATTGTCTAGGCGCTGCTTTTGACGGAAGGGTTTCGCTTCAGGTTTCAAGGGGATAGTGTGTGTTATTACCGAAGTATCATAGGTTTTCAAATCTTTGTACGCCCAAGCAATCACTATAATATCTTGTTTCAACACTTTCAATATTTTTTCTGTAATTTCCTTGGGATAGGTTTTTCCTATATACACATTTTTCCCCGAGCTTGAATTTGCCAAGTTGACTGATTCATATTTTCCTCCATCACTATTTGTAGGAAATCTTTCACAAGCCCGAGGATCAAAATTGAAGATCCTTTCCAATGCTACCATTCCCTTGGGAATGTTGTTGGTTTTCAAGTTAATTATTCCCTCTGTGTCATAATTTTTGGGATCCTAGTCTCCCTGATCTCTATCTAATTCGTCAATGATTTGTCCTTCAAAGACATCTGAACTTGCCAAGAAAGCAAGTATATGTTGATCATCATCAAAAACCTAAAAATTCCTGACATTATTAGGGATGGCTGGGATTAAGACCAATTCCACTGAGAATCTCTTCAACTTTGAAACCTAAATGGGTTCCAAGGTGCTAGTAGCAACAACAAGTGCATCAACAATCTAATTATATTCTCTAGGAATCAAAGTCATTTATTAGATTCCATATCCTATTCCTATATACAACCAACCTTTTGTTATGGCATGTGTATTGGTTGCAAACCTATCTGACAATTACCTCAAAATATCCCATGACTGTCAGAGCTGTAACCTTTTTATGATGAGTGAACATCAATCCCTGGGCGAGTGCTTCAAACTCTGCCACATTGTTAGTACATGTGAACTGCAACCTGTAAGAGGCAAAATAAGTTTTCCCTTTCAGGTTTGTTAGTTCAATTAAAGCTCCACTTCCTATTTTGGACTTGGAACCATCAAATTTGAGGATCCACAACTGATCCTGGACTGGAATTTGTTTCTTCAGGTCAGCTACGGGTAATTGATTGGGGGAAACAGGTGGAAGCTCAGATTGGTTCGACATGTCGAGATTGGGAGATTGTTGTAAGTTATGATCATCAAGAATTTCAATCAGATTTAAAGCATGTGAAGAAATTGGTTCCTGCACCTCATCTCGAGTATTCTAATAGCTAGTTGTCTTTTTGAGCAACCCCTTCGGCATTGGCAAGTTAGCAGGAATGGGTGTGTAAGAAAATTTTTGAGATTGCTCGATCTTATCATGTTGATTCGAGAATAGGATCTGAGTTTTTCCATTTAGGGGGGAGACTTCTTTCTGAAGGGTGTTAGTCCTCATTAAAATAGTTGCATATCTAGCCTGAAATGGGAATTGAATCAAAGGTATTTCAGGAGGGTGTTGAAAGGATTCTCCTAACTAGAAAACATGGTTCAAAATATCTATATAGGGTTGGCATGTTAGCTCAGAATGGTTCTGGTAATGGACCTTGCACCAATTTGGGAGTAAGAGACTCCATAAATCAACTTCTTCTCCCATAACCAACTTATCTTGTTGCAATTTTCTGATCAGGACTTTCTGGTTGACAGTGGTCATAGGGTTAGGATGCTCTACAAATTGTAAGCTATCAGAATTCAACATTGAGAAGGTCATGATCTCTTCCCTCCTATAAACTCATATCTCAGTTTCAAAGTATGCTACTTCACTGGGACAACCATACTCCATAATCATATGTTTTAAACGGGGCTCACTTTTGATCCTAATCTGAGTTGGTACCCCTTTCCATGACAACCACATGTGTGAGAAATCCAATGAGAGGTAACCTCCAATGATTTTCATCAAATTCTGGCTCAAGATCATGCCATATGTCTCAAGGATATTAGCTACCTGAACATCCATATAATTCTAGATCTGTGGGTCTGATCTAATCTACACATGTATATTTTTTAGTTCCCCGACCACATTAACCTTAGTTTTGTCTAACTGTATTACATTCTTATGAGTTTGAACTAGACTTAAACCCAATTTTTTGCAAATAGAGAAAGGCATAACATTACCTAAGGCTCCTGAATCCAGAAGGCAATTATGCAGATTCTTTTTGAAGATTCTCAAACTTGGAAGAAATAGGGGAATCACCGCCTTACCTTTGTACAGGACCACGTTCATGTCAATAGTTGGAGTCACCTTATTCTTTCCTTTCTATCTATCTACCTCTTCCAAATACCTCAACATGATATCACATTGGGTGGGGAACTACTTCAGGATATCGAAGAATGACAGAGAGGTCCTTTGTTTATGCATTTCATAAATGAAATCGAATTCCATATCACTGTTCATCTAATAAAAAGTAGAGTTACCTTTGTTTTGTAATTTGGGTGGACCTTTCAGTGGGGGTGGATTGTTGTCCGCATTCTTATTAGGGGGATGTCATGTCCCTTTTTCCAAAAATAACACTTACTAAAAATAGCAAGTTTCCACTATCCAGAAATAGTAAGTTAAGGGTTGTCGAATACATTGAAAAATATTATTTATTTAATATTTATATTGTCCTAGTGAAATATTTATCTTCTGGACAAATAAATATTAAATATTTAGTGATGCCAATGCAGGTGGGTCGTGAGTTTTGGAAAAAAGCACTTTAACCTCATGTAAGTGCCTCGAAAAATGCATTTTGAGTTGTCAAAAGATTCCTTGTAAGTGGTATAATAAGAAAGGCTAAGTTTGGAGGTGTTATAATGCATTTTATGACTTTGGTAAGTGCCTAAATTTGGGGAGGAATATTTGGACGTGAATACAATGTTTGGTAGAAGCTTCATGAAGAAGGCAACAAATATAAAATGCAGTTTCTTGCTTTTTGGATTCATTCTTGCATATTTTCCTTCACAAGTTTTTTGTATTCTTCTGAGGCTAGGAAACCAAAGAAAAAATAATCTATGAGACTGGTAAACCAAGGGGATTGAGACTCAAAGACAGTGGTTCTGAGGGTCTCCAGGTGCAATTTCATCCAGAGATTTCCATTGTGTTGAATGCTCTTCAATTGGGTAATTTATCTTCAATTTATTTGTTGGGTTTGTTCCAGTTTGAGTGAGTTTTAGATTTCAGTATGGGTAGTTGTTGTATGCAGCAAATATATTTGTATTGGAGGCATTTCTCTCATGTATTCTCCTACCTAAATCAGTGGTTATTCAGTTTAGTGTATTTTGGTGCTTGTTTCAATATACCCGACTTGCAGGGGTTTGCTAGTGAAGAAGTGAGTTGTGGTTTTAGGTTTTGGTTTGGCTATAGGTTGCAACAAATATCTCTATATGTATTGTTATCCATTATATATATTTCATCGCATATCATTATATTTTAATTTGGTATGTAGTGAGAGTTTGATAGCAGTTTGGTGCTTGTTCAGTTTCCACTTTCAGGAGTTTCCATTGTAATTTGCTTCAGTTGTAGAATTGTTGTTATCTGTTGTTTGTGACAGAAATATAATTTAATTCCCATGATATTTTCAGTAATACAACATCATATGATAGTTTCACACTTTCTTGATTCATATTTGCACAGTTTGGTGAATTTTAATTGATACCCGATTTCATTGTTCAATGCAAATTACAAATCTAAATGAGATATTATTTTATTGAAAATCTGATTTAATTTCCAGAAAGGGATATTTTATTACAAATCTGATTTAATTTCCAGCAATGAACATTTCAGTGGTATCAAAGCTTGATCTTGCCAGCCTGTAGGGTGAATTAAGTTGTTGAGGTGAGTCATGGGTTTCTTTGAATCTCTATTTAAGGGAATGAGAGAAAGGGACAATGAAATTGCAGCCTCCAAAATTGTTAGATGGTATGAAGAATATAAAAATATTAATAATCTTCTAACATTCCAAGAATATTTAAGTGACAGAAAAAATCATACCAGTGGAAGAAGAAATTGTCAATATTTTTTATGAATACCAGGTAAAACCATAAGCTTTCCAAGCTATAGAGCCATTTGACAAATATTATAGAAGGAGAAAGAAGGGGGAGATTAGTAAGCCAAAATCAGAGCAATGAAAGATTGCTAAGGAAGAAGATTTTGCAGATGCTAAGGAGCATAATGAAAAGGAAGAAGTTAATATGAAAAAGGTTGCAAACATGAAAAACCAAGAAGAAGAGAAAGATTGCATCCACCCAGTTGAAGATGATGAAAAGAAGGGTACCATTGTGCAAAATTGGAATAAATCTGCTATGCAAGGTGAAGAAAGGGAACCTTTATTTGTTAAAGATATTTTTATTTTTAAATATTGCACATGCCAAGAAAAGGTTAATGAAGACAAAGAGAGAAAGGTATCACTTGTTAGATGTGGAGAGCACAAGATAAAGGAAGATGCATCAATACATACATTGTCTTCTAAACTTCCATTTGGTAAGCCATTGTTTGACTTGCAAAGTAGTTGTGTGGATGGGTATGCTTTTGAGAAGAATATTTCAGTTAGCTCCAATTCAAGAGTTTTGAGTCACATAAATGGTGTTATAGAGGATATCTCAATGAAATATCATTTGGAAAATATGGACAAGCATTTTATTTGCAGCCCAAGGTATGAAAATATTTCATATTTGTTTCCTTCTATGTCACTAAAAAATTGTTTTCATCATGAAAAGCATCAAAGGAATGACGTAAGGAGGAAGGATACAATTTGTAGTATAGGGTATAAGGCCTCTTTGATTCAAGTCCAAACTTTTTTTCTCAGGGATCCAAGTAATCTCTTGAGGATTAAAATAGTTAGAGGCACTATTGAGTTCTCCATCTCTTTCATTTGGAATAAAAGGAAGTTTATGAGGATTCATATAGAGTTTGTTTTGCTTTCTAACCACATTATGAAGGATCAATGTTCACATTTGGTGAATCACTTATGCAAACCAAGTACCACACTTGAATACAAGATTTTGGGTAATGGTCAAATGGAGATAGGAACAGTGAAATGTTTATCATGGGAATGTGGTAAGGAAAGAAGGTGTCAATTTTGTGTTGTCAATTTCATTACTAAATATGGCATGATATTTGTGGGATCAAGGTACATGCATATTTTCTACCATTTGTTGTACAAAGGATTCATGAAGGAGGAGACACTACAAATTGCTAGAATCATGGATGCATGGCATTGGGTCATCCTGGTGGGTGAACAAGAGATGTGTAAGGACTTCTTATTTATGTGCTTTGAAGGAATGCAGTGTTACAAATAATTTTCAGCCCACATACCATCTAATCCAAACCATTTTGCAAATCGTAAAGTTTTGAGTGACATGGTAAGAAATATTAATTTCTTTAATGTTGATAATATTTTGATCATCATCCATACTTGGGAAGATATTTGGGAGTAATTGAATGTGGTTAGGAGTACATTTCAGCAACATAATCATTCTTCCAAATTATCTATAGAGGAGATTGACATCACCTATGTGGATCATATTATTATGAGAAAGAATAGGTTATTGTTTTTGAAGGGTCTCAGAAGTATAAAAATATGGGTAAATGGATTTCCTATCATTATGTGGTTTATCATAGCCTTCACCTTGCAAACATTGTTTATTTTGATGTTTCCTAACCTTGAATGGATAACTGCATACATGCACACTTGCACAGGGGATGATTGGTATACATTCTATGATGTGCTTTTAGCCTACATGCAAGTTGATTTATTCCATGAGGGATTCTCATGGAGGAGTTTTGAGGAGGAATCCAAAATTAGCTATATTGGAAGGCATGACCGTGAAAATGATTCCTCACTAGTTACTAATGATGAATTTCATCTTATCAAAATTTTCAGATCAGCAATTTATGCAAGAAAATTCAAATTGGACATACAAGAACATAAGAAGAACGGTGAAAAGAGTTATATGGTTCAAAGGTTGGAGCCTATGGGTCAAGTCATGAGTACTCAAGGCATACGGGAAGTTGCATCACAAGAAGCATTGAAGGAGTTTGTTGAGGTAACTAACTCATGTTATGTACTTGACACTTCATAATTTTTTACAAGAATTCTTTATAGAGTGTGATGATTCAAGAAAAGGAGTTGCTATGGTGACAATACAGTGGTGGAAACAAATGAAAATTAATAGCATAAAATCCAAATATTTTGAAGAGAGCTTCACTATGAAGGATGAGGAGGTAACTTCTACCATGTCTAATTTTGAAGACTTCAATGATCATTCAAGTTATTGTATATATGTGCTAGAGAATAATCACAAGGTGTTGGAGTTATTCTTGGATAAACATTATTTGAATGAAGAGAAGCAAAAATGGGTAAGGAAAATCCAATTTAATGATTTTGATATATTATGCTTGAAGGGTAGAAAGGAGGTAATTGTTGATGATTCTACCAAAATTCCTTTTCACTATTTTGAAATTCATGATGTTGAGAATTTTTCCAACATGGTAGAACATATCATAAATGTACTTGCCACTAATATTTCAGAAATGTTGAGAAGTGATCAATATGTGTTATTGGAAGGACTCAAAGAGTGCATAGTCTTCCATCAGAATGAGCCTTTGTTTGTAGATTTGAGATCCAAAGTTTGGTGGATTATTTGTTGCTATTATATGAAGATTATTTTTGTTCCTCAACTATACAATTTTTGTTTTAGAGAAGGTCCTGAAGTTGCATTTAACAACTTCCAAATTGAGGTTGAGAATAGAGTTCAATTAGTGTTATTTTCAGTAGGGCCTATATCTACATCACAAAGGCAAAAAGGGTAATTGCTTCTCAGTTGTTTTTTTTTTTGTTGTGATGGATGTATTTACTGTCATATCAGTCCTATAGAACATAAAAGTAAATTTGTGACAGGATAAGAAGTTTTAGATATTTCTAGTACAAACTACCTAGTGCTAGTGCATACATACAATGGAAACAGAATAAACTTTTGCTTGCAAATCCAGTCTTTGAAAAATGGTGGTGTAAATGTTGTTGTTACATGATGCTACTTGTTGTCCCTCTACATATATTTTCCTATTATAGACTAGCTAATGGAGTTGAAGGTAACATCCCTCAAGTTGAGGTAAAGCTTGGGCTTACTAGTGTGTAATTCAACTATGTATATTTCAGTGTTTTGAAAATAGAAGCGGTTGTTTTTTACCAAAGATGTACTTTCTGTTATAGAGGATACAATGGATGTTTTAATGGTCCTAATGGATGCAAAAACCAGATCTATATCATTGGGAGAGGTTGCAAGAGTTTCAAGTTTGATTCATCACATGCTAGTGCTTATATACAATGGGAGGCATTTGGTGAGTTTATAGAATTTCTTTTTGAAGATGTTCAGATTTGGAATTGGAGTGAATGTATCAAATATTTGCATGGATATTCCTATTGGTTTGATAGCATTTTCACACAAGAATTTGAGTTTCCAAGTTTGCACAATGTCCCTTGGAAAAAGATGCAACACCTCACAGGTACACAATCAAGGGTTGTGATGCAGTTTGAATTGTTTATCATTTTGGAATAAGGATTCTTGAGCATTATGGTTGTAATTGCTTGAGGAAAAAAACTTTTGGGAAGGGAGGACTTGTCACGTCCCTTTTTCCAAAAATAACACTTACTAAAAATAGCAAGTTTCCACTATCTAGAAATAGTAAGTCAATGGTTGTCGAATACATTGAAAAATATTATTTATTTAATTTTTATATTGTCCTAGTGAAGTATTCATCTTTTGGAAAAATAAATATTAATTATTTAGTGGTGCCAACATAGGTGGGTTGTGAGTTTTGGAAAAAAGCACTTTAACCTCATGTAAGTGCCTCAAAAAATGCATTTTGAGTTGTCAAAAGATTCCTTGTAAGTGGTATAATAAGAAAGGCTAAGTCTGGAGGTGTTATAATGCATTTTATGACTTTGGTAAGTTCCTGAATTTTGGTATAAATATTTGGACATGAATCCAATGTTTGGTAGAAGCTTCATGAAGAAGGCAACAAAATATAAAATGTAATTTCTTGCTTTTTGGATTCATTCTTACATATTTTCCTTCATAGGTTTTTTGTATTCTTCTGAAGCTGGGAAACCAAAGAAAAAAAATTCTCTGAGGCTGGTAAACCAAGGGGATTGAGACTCAAAGACAGTGGTTTTGAGGGTCTCCAGGTGCAATTTCATCCAAAGATTGCCATTGTGTTGAATGCTCTTCAGTTGGGTAATTTATCTTCAATTTATTTGTTGGATTTGTTCCAATTTGAGTGAGTTTTGGATTTCAATTTGGGTAGCTGTTGTATACAGAAAATATATTTGTATTTGAGGCATTTCTCTCATGTATTCTTCTACCCAAATCAGTGGTTATTTAGTTTATTGTATTTTGGTGCTTGTTTCAATATACCCGACTTGCAAGGGTTTTCAAGTGAAGAAGTGAGTTATGGTTTCAGGTTTTGATTTGGCTATAGGTTGTAGAAAATATCTCTATATGTATTTTTATCCATTATATATATATTGTAGCTCATATCATTATATTTCAGTTTGGTGTGTTGTGAGAGTTTGATAGGAGTTTGGTGCTTGTTCAATTTCCACTTTCAGGAGTTTTCATTGTAATTTCCTTCAATTGTAGAATTGTTGTTATCTTTTGTTTGTGACAACAATATGATGTAATTCCCATGATATTTTCAGTAATACAACATCATATGACAGTTGCACACTCTCTTGATTCATATTTGCACACTTTGGTGAAGTTTAATTCATACCCGATTTCACTGTTCGATGCAAATTACAAATCTAAATGAGATATTATTTTATTGCAAATCTTATTTAATTTCTAGTAAGGGATATTTTATTACAAATCTAATTTAATTTCCAGCAAGGGAAATTTCAGGGGAACCATGGTGTTACAAGGGGCAGATGTAGTGAACGGGCCTTTATTCTGATTTCTCATAAAATGACCTTCCTTGGTCTGGAAAGCCTAAGCATCATAGGTATCTTCTTCTAGTTTGTTTCCTCTTTCCTATGGAAAGGAGATCCCTCATCATAAAGCTCATAGGCCATGGTTGTATCAACCAACCCACTACCTTCGTTGGAATTTCCTTGTGGTGATTGAGAATCAGCTTGTGCTATCTTGAGAACTTTTTCCATCTCGGGGCAATTAATTTGAGAATGTGTGGTAGTGGCATGTAACCTACACCAGTTTGTCATAGGATTCAAATCTGCAACGTTTGCAGTATGTTGCTTGTCTTCATTAGCCTAATGATTATGAGACACTCCCCCATTATTTGGTCCAGTGTTCCATTTCCTGTTATTATTAGGCCTTTGGTTGTATCCCCTATTTTGGTCCTAGTAATTCTAGTTGGGGAAGTTCTGACTTTGGAAATTCCTTTGATTTTGATTGGAATACCCTCCCTAATTCTAATAATTTTGATTCTGATTCTGAGAGGGGTTGAGCTTGAGTTGGGCCATCTCATTAGTCACTTGTGATAAATTTTTCTTCAGAGTTTCCAACATTGTGGTCAAGTGAGCAATGTGCTCATTTTCTATAGTCTTTACAGCTAATGGATGATTGGTGGGGTTAGACCCTCCAGCCTGATTATGAAAATTTTGTGATTGTTGGGAGGAATCCAAAGTCCCATTATTAAATAATGGTAGTGGGGGTGGAGTTTGTAACTCAACCAAAGGTCTATATTGAGAGTAGGACATCCCCATAACTATATTGAATAGAGGAGTTCAATTAGGCATTTGATATCCCAAGGAAAATCTCATCCTAAACCTCCTGATTGTGAACTTATCTGTTGCTGCAATTTAATGGCCAGGTGATACACCTTAGATACAGAATCAATGTTTGGCAGAAGGTAGGTTCTTTGCATAAATAAGCCAATCAACGGGTCTATGGCCTTTAGATATGCCTGTATGGCAATATTTTCAGCCACCAAGTAAGGGTCTTGTAACCTTCTGTACATCCTTTGGAATCTTGTATTAAACAGAGGTAGTGGTTCATGTGGTTCCTTTCTTATTGTGGAAAATTGGTGGTATAAGATGGCAGGGGGGTAAGTGCACGAAGATGGTTCCCAAAAAGGGGGCTTAAGTGGCCACTTTTTTTCTAAAATCAGGAAATACTAACCTTGGACGTGAAATTGGGGATAGTTACACTCAAAATTTTGAGATGGAACAAAAATAAGGATCGAAGTGCTCTGAGTCTACTTTCTAAACTACTAATTTATTTTGAAAATGGTTGGGATTAAGGGGTTCAAAAGAGGGATGTACACAAATTGGTGTTGTTTTTGTTAGAAAAACATAACATAGAAACTCTTGTATGACCCTAGCATGGTGAACTTTTGGTAGTATTTTTAAAATAGCTATAGTCAAAAGTTAGCTAATGATATCCTAGTTGATGCACGATTTTTCTAATAATTTTTTAAATGAATATTTGATTTTTACTAATTTTCTAAGTGGGAAATTCTGAAAAGCGAAATTTTGGTAGTGCTCCCCTACAAATTTTGGAAAGTAATTGATTTTTTTAAAAAATTGTAGAATGGAGTCTAGTTTCTAAAATGTAATTTATTTGAAATTTCGATGAATGGTTAATTTATAACGAAAAAAACACCAAACACTGCTTTTTGGAAAAAAGAGACATACAAACAAAATAAATTATGGATGAAAGGCTTAACATTGTCAATAAGTGAAAAAAATTACATCGTTGGATAGCTAAGAGAGAACCTAACATTACCCATGTGTTTGATTTTGTCGATATTGAACCAGATGCAATCTTGATGGTGAGCATGAACCCAATTATGTGAAAAATTGTAGAATTTTCAAAAACACGTCTCTGGTTGTTGGGAATGCCCTCCAAGCCTTTGGGTTGGTATTCCAAGGAAAATACCAATTATGCTAAGGCTCAAGGATTCCCAAAGCAAGATATAACGTGAGCGCATTATAATGTGCTTGCATTATTTCCTAGTTTTGACATTTTTTTTCTTATCCGGGATACATGCCAAGCAAGACATAACACGAGTGCATTATAACGCACTCATGTTATGTCTTCCTTTTTGTTAAATGTCACTCTATTGAATGTTTGTTGATATATTTGTATTTTCCTATGTACATGTATGTTGGTATGTCATGTATGTATGTATATATGC
>VDFB02392409.1:62247-79317 GCA_007258455.2 Sequoia sempervirens
GAGAGGGTGGAAGAGGGAGAGAGAGAGTGGGAGAGAGTGGGAGAGTATAGACAAAGAGAGAAAATAAAACTATAAAAAAACCAACTTTCTCATAACGCGAGCACGTTTTGAAGAAGTAGAGACAAATCTCAATTGTGATTAGCAATTACAAAAGTGTGTATGAAGCTTGGTGAGGAATTTCAAGTTATTCATTTGAAGTTAACCTTATCATGAGCACCTATGATGTAGACATTATAAGAGCATCTCAAATTTCAAGATATTCTATTCATGAGAGGTGTTGTGTGCAATAGGTATCTTGGAACTCCCAGTGAAGATGTATGGCCAGGAGTGACTAAGTTCAGAGACTGCCATGCCTATCTGTAAGTGCCTTCCATCTATTTTCATTTCATTTCCATTTTGGATGAGTTATTTCTTTTTATTCTTTTACTTTGCGTATCTGTAACTAAACTAGTAAAAATTGATTGGTCTCTCCCTGCAGAAAATGCTGATTTTTGAGCCATCGAAGAGAATCTTAGTCAAAAAAGCAATGCAACATCCTTATTTTGATGATCTTGACAAATCTCAATTCTTATTTGAAACCATTATAAAAGAGCGTGTGAAGCTTTGTGAGGGAATCTCAAGTTACTCATTTGAAGTTAACCTCTAAATGAGAACCTATGATGTAAACATTATAAGAGAATCTCGAATGTATGGGTGACATTGTAAAATATCTATGAGAACAAAGTACCTAAGGAATTGTAATGAGATTTACTTGTAATGATATTTACTAAAATATTGAAATTTGGTGCAAGGGCACCAAGGTTATTGAGCAAATTTGGTTCATGGAAGTATTTTAAGTTAGTTTTGTGTTTTGAGTTTTGTCAATTGAATAAGGTCATAACACATCCACAATTGATTTATAATGTAATAAGTCATGTTAGTTGCAAAAAAAATAGTTAGGAATGATTGGAAAGATGTAGAATCATTTGTAAAGGCTATTTAAAGCCTCTTGAAGGCTATTTAAGTCAATATTTGAATTTGTAGCCTTTTGAAGGAAAATCTTTGAACATGGTTGTAAATGTGCAAGAATGAGGTCTAAGAGTTTGATATACCATTTAGAGAGCTTGGTTTTCATGGGGTTCTTTTCAAAGCCTCTGCTTTTATTGTTCATACAGTAAACTGTTTGATAGAGTTGGTGGAATTACCCTTCTTAGTAATCACTATTAGTGAGATTGAGATTGTTAACCTTCAGAGAGTAGGACTTGGGAAAAAGGAATTTTATATGGCTATTGTTTTCAAAGACTTCCAGTGGGATGTACTCTGCATTGATTCCATTCATCAATCTTCACTTGATGGCATCAAGGAATGACTGAACTCCATCATTATAAAGTATTATGAAAGCAGAATGAAATTGTACTAGTGACCAATTTTGAAGACTATTACTGATGATCCAAATAAATTTATTGAAGATGTTGGTTGGGAATTTTTGAATATGGAATCTAGTGGTTCTAATTCTAATAATTCAGAAGATTTAGATCAAGGATATGAACCCTCTAATGTAGAAGAGGAATCAGAATCACTCTTCATATTGTAGGCACTGGCTCTAATACCAACTACAATGGCAACATTGAAATTCCCTAGCAATATTTATGTAAAGGAAATTTCATATAGATGCAAGGATTCAAAGCACATCAACCATGTGGTACAGATGATTAAATCCCAGAGATGATTTGTAGCAATGAAAGAGTCTGAAAAGGAAGAGAGAGCTACATTGGTGACTCAAGAGAAACTTCAGCTTTCAAAAATAAAGCCAATTAGGTTGGCAGACATGTGGATTAGGCTAGCATTTGGTGTAAGAGGAAGAAAGATGACTGGAACTCTGGAGGCCCACCATATTGGATTTTGATATTCAAACATGAGAGTAGAAGAGAGAGCTGATATCATGTAACAAAACATTAAGCATGCATTCTTCCAACTAGCAGAGAAGGAGATGATTACTTTGCTTCATTTTCATTTGCATAACCATATCAAGGGGTGGGAACCAAGAAGACCAAGGATGTCGAGTTTTATGTGGCAGTAATGGATGTGGTCCAAACTTTAGGAGGGGAAAGAAGGTCAATGTATTATCCTAATGAAATTGAGGAAGAACAACAAGAGAGGGACGGGAAAAATAAAATCAATACAGATTTTCAAGGATTTTTCAAGCGAGTAAGAGAGCTATGGGAGTAGCCTCATCTAAAAGATTTTGAACTAGAGTTTGATATACCATTTAGAGAGCTTGGTTTTCATGGAGTTCCTTTCAAAGCCTCTGATTTTATTGTTCCTATGGTAAACATGTATAATAACCTTCAATGCCTTGAAGGAGAGGTTGTTGGTTGATTTCTAACCCATTTTTGATCAAGAAGAATGTTATTTTCAAAAAATTTACTGGTTTTTCTCACTCTTCTTGTTTTTTTATAGCTTGTATGAACACTGAGATGATCTAAAACCTATTGTATGTTGTATATTGATGAATTATCTTTCATTTGGACCTTTTTAGAGGTTCTAACAATTTGTATAGCGAAAGTTATATTGTTTTTACTGTTGCTACCTACTTTCACAGTGTTCTTGGATTGAAGGGTTTCATGATGTAATTCGAACCATTCCACTTTTTGTGCCCATTGTAACTTGTGGAATGGGTCCTATAACTTTTAAAATGCATGCCTAACCTATTTAGAATGTTGTGGAGTCAAGGTTGGGTGTTTGGGATGATGTTCTAGGCCTGGAGCAGGGTATTTTCATGATGAAAATGAGGGTTTCAAGTGGTGTTTTGAAAAAATGTGGGAAGGACTGTCCATGTAATGTATTATTCACCATACGCATGGTTTGGTAAGTGTTTTTGGTGATTTTTTTGGGTATGGAAGGTACGGGAGATAGGAGTTTCATTAAAACCCTAAGTATTTTGCTTGAAATAGAGGGTTTGGTGTATTAGGGGTCTAGAGGTCTTGGACCTGGAAACAAATCATGGAATTGGGGGTTTTGACACATAACGTACTATTGTTTGAGGAGTTTGAGTGAAGATCTAGTGTTTAAAAGGCCATCTCTTTGTAAATAGGGCTAATTTAGTAGCCTTTATGCAAGGTGGTCTATTGGATCTTAATGATGGTACAAAGAAACATGGTATGATATCTTGGGAATTTATCTTAGGGTCTATGTTAAAGCTTGATTGATGTTTGGTAGGCCATTGGATGACCTTCTCTAAAAGATAAGCCCATTTGATGAGATTTGGAGACTAAGTTAGGCAAGGGTTTATTGAAAACCCATACTCGAAACCTTCCCATAGCCAACCAAAGCCTAAAACACCTTCAAAAAGGTCTACACAAGCTTAAAAGTTCAAGAGATATCGCTGCCCCCAAATATTTCTTCAAACCCTAGCAGTAAACCACCATTTTCCACTAAAAATTACACCATTTGACATCTAGGTCATCACCTAAAAACCCTCTATTCGCCTCCCTTGCGCACAAAACTTTGCACACATGTTTTATAACTATAACTAAGCCTTTCCATAGAGTTATAGAAGCATACAGTGGGTGAAAGGCTTAATATAACATTTTAATGCACTCAAAACCCTTAAAACAAGGTATATAAACCGACCCTCAGTAATTGGATTCTAAAACGCACAAAATCACTTGAAATCCAACCAAACAAAAACTAAAATGGAGTTAATTCTACTGCCCACCGAATTCCATCGAAAAGAGAGCACAATCAACCTGTATGGAACCGTACAGTTTAATGAAACATCAAATCCCAAAGTGCAAAAGGGTAGCGATCTTTCACGGGGTATTACTCAGATACAATGGCACTTACAAAATATTTTTCTAAACCTATGGGATTGAATTGGGGCCATCTACAATAACCTCTCTCAATTTTTGTTATCTTGGAGTGGTTTTCCCATGGTGTCCAGTTTTCAGTTGATGGAAAAAATGTCAAATGGAAGTAGTGGAAAGTTGCAAAGTGGTGCAAATTTTGTTCTACAACTCGTGTTACCAAACAAACTGTTTCAACATGTCCAAATAAGTATTTTTATGCTAGGAATGGTTCTCTTTCGCACCCAAACATGCGGAATCACTATGAGCTACATTCAACCGGATCGATCCCTTAAGAGTCCAAAGTGAAAAATGGCTGCAAAATTTAGCATGTTGTTACTTGGATATTGTGAAACTTAGAAAGTTCTTATCTAATTCTATGGGATCATGTTGGACCCCTCTATAACAACCTCTCTCATTTTTTGTTATCTCGGAGTGATTTTCCTGTGGTGTCTAGTTTTCAGTTGATGGAAAAAGTGTCAAATGGAAACAGTGGAAAGTTGCAAAGTGGTGCAACTTTCATTCTGCAACTCGTGTGACCAAACGAACTATTCCAACGTGTCTGAATAGGTATTTTTACACTAGACATGGTCCTCTTTCGCACCCAAACACATGGAATCAAACTGAGCTACGTTCAACTGGATCGATTCCTTAAGGGTCCAAAGTGCAAAATGGCTACAAACTTCAACATGTTGTTACTCAGATACTATGACACTTATAAACCTCTTGTCTAATTTTTTGGGATCATGTTGGGCCCCTCTATAATAACCTCTCTCATTTTTTGTTACCTCGGAGTGATTTTTCTGTGGTGTCCAATTTTTAGTTGATGGAAAAAGTGTCAAATGCAAGTAGTGGAAAGTTGCAAAGTGGTGCAACTTTCATTTTGCAACTCGTGTGACAAAAAAAACTATTCCAACATGTCTGAATAGGTATTTTTACGCTATGCATGGTCCTCTTTCACACCCAAACATGAGGAATCACTTCGATCTATGTTCAACTAGATCGATTCCTTAAGGGTCCAAAGTGCAAAATGGCTGCAAACTTCAACATGTTGTTACTTGGATACCGTGACACTTAGAAACTTATAATCTAATTCTATGAGATCATGTTGGGACCCTTTTCAATAACCTCTCTCAGTTTTTGTTATCTCAGAGTGGTTTTCCTGTGGTGTCCAATTTTCAGTTGATGGAAAAAGTGTCAAATGCAAGTAGTGGAAAGTTGCAAAGTGGTGCAATTTTTGTTCTTCAACTTGTGTGACCAAACAAACTGTTTCAATGCATCTAAATAGGTATGTTTACTCTAGGAATGGTCCTCTTTCGCACCCAAACACTTGGAATCGCTTTGAGCTACGTTCAACCGAATTGATCCCTTAAGGGTCCAAAGTGCAAAATGGCTGCAAACTTCAGCATGTTGTTACTCGGATACTGTGATGCTTAATGTTACCCGATTTTCACCTGTGGGCTCAATCAGGGGAAAATTATGTTTTAAATTCAACATGTGGATTAAATGAGGCTCCCATAAGGGTTGAGCCCAGCGTGCAGGTGTTTGATTTTCATTGGGAAGGTCTTCATCTGATGCAATTGAGAACTAATGGAGGCATTGTTTTGTAGGGTTAAATCATGCATCTGATGCTATTTCGCAAGGAAGTATGTTGGAAAGTATGCCTCAGTTGGATCTGGCATAAAAATCCTCAAAGAAGAAAGTCGCTGAGACTAGCTGAATGTCTTGCTGACTGGCTGTTGTGCTATATTCATTTGAAATACCCTAGGTGCCCAGATATTTCGGTTGCCATGAGTTTTTATATATCTCTTTGTCAAGGAGAAGTCTGGCGGAATGGTGGAAGTCTCAGTGAAAAGATTTTCTACGGGGAAATGTCTCTCTGACTGATAGAAGTCTCACTAAAACGGCCAGAGTAGGGGAGAAGTTTGGCCGACTCGAGGGAGTCTCACCGAAGGAGGTGTAGTTGGGGAGAAGTCTGGCCAAATGATCATGGTCTCGCCAACAGAGAGGTTAGTTCGGTGTGATGTCTCGTCGAAAGGGTGAGGTCTCGCCGAAAGATTGGGGCTCACTGTAATGTCTCGCCGAAAGGTGGTAGTCTGGCCAAAAGATTTTCATTCGACATGACGTCTTGCCGACTGATGGAGGTCTCGACGAAAGGTTGTGAGTTCGGAGTGAAGTCTCGCTGAAATGAAATGATCTCGGGCAGAATGATGAGGAGTTTGGCGTGATGTATTTTTGACCTGATGAAGTCTCGCCGAAGGATTGTGTCTTCGATGTAGTGTTTTGAGTTCGGGGTGATGTCTCACCAACCAGGTGAAGTCTCACCGAAAGAAGTTGCACTTGGGGAAAGTCTATGGCTTCGGTGTGATGTCTTGCCGATGACCGGTGGTCTCGTCGATGGAGGGTGCTCTTGCTATAATGTCCTATCATTTTCTATGATGTCTTTCCAACTCATGGTGGTCTCGCCGAAGGTTTGTGCCTTCGGTATATATCTTGCCAATGGGGTGAGTCTCAACGAATGGTATTTAACTCTTTGATGCGACATGGAGGACCGCTGAGACTCTTGTCGATGAATGTTATAGTCTTGCCGATAGGTGTTTTGACATCAATAGGACTTGAGAGATCGCTATGATGTCTTGTCGATAGCGATGGTCTGGGCGATAGTGTTGGATATCGATATAACTCTTGCAGCTCGATGTGAAGTCTTGCTGACAGTTCTAGGCTATGTCGATTGCTACTGTGGAGTATATTCACGTCGAGGAGACACGACTAGTGTCTCACCGACATGCGATTTTGTCTGAAGAACTTTTCACAGCCTGAAGATCCTACATGGTGTCTGTTCAACCAATCGGAGGAAGCTAAAGGCGAATCATGGTAGTTTGACCGGTGTAAAGAAGATCAACAGACTGTATATGACATGGATCTACTATGAGATCAAAGGTGATCAATCGGCTTGGTGAACAATGGTGTGGGGATCTAACATGAAAATACAATGTTGTCTCTCAAGGGGGTCAACTTGCAGAAGGATCTAAAATGAACAAAGTCAAAGGGGAAGAGGCCGCGAGTCACAATGATAGTTGTGATGTCTACTAGCAAAGGTAGATCAACGTTTATGACCATACTTCGGGACATTCAAAGCAGCTCTGCAAGGAAGTTCGAGGGTGGACACGAAGGCCAAAAGTTAATGCTATGGTTGCAAAAGATCTAAAAGGCCATCCCTGGAGCAATCCTTCACTGACATGGACACGGGGGAGGCACATTGAATGCAGCCTTAAATTTAGTCCAAAAGATCTGAGGGCCGACGTGTTCAGGAATCGACTCATTTTTTGTAAACCCTAGGATAGAGGCTGACACTTTTTAGTTTTGGTTATATATATGGCATTTTTTCCTCTTTGTAAGGAGTTTTGGATTGGCATTTTCTGCACTTAAGCGACTTTTGGATCCTTTGGCAGAATTTTGCAAATTTTTGTAACTCATTTAGATGTGGAATATAGTATAGACCTTGGGCATCACTGAATGGAGTATTTTTGTCTTCTTGTTACTGCAATATTGTGTATTTTCACATGATTGATTAAGTTATTGTGAGATAGTATTTGTTTCCCTTAATTCTATCTCATGGCTTTAGTACCTTTTTGCAGAGAAGTGTGATGCTTGCAGGTTATAATCTATGTTAAAATTGCAAGTTGCTTTTAGCTGTGAAGTCTTTTTCTCCTAGAAGTTCAAGCAATAAGGCCTTTTTATAAAAAACTTATGCAAAGCACACAGAAACAGGTTGTGCAAGTTGTTTTCCAGTCATTGTGTACAAGTGTATGAGACCTAAGTTTTCCATGTCTAAGTAATATTCTGGTGTATCACCATAGGGTTTAGTTTTCATTTTTATGCACTCCTTCTCCCTTTTCCTTACAAAGATCATTAGTTAGGTGATAAGACAAAGGAAGTCGGCCTTCTCCAGAGCTTCTTTTCCATTTTTAGGTGACCCACAACCTAGAAAGGTTCCCATGTTTCTTTGAAGTATCAAGTTCTACAACTTGATAAGGGTGCAATTTTAGTAGATAACAATTTTGGCACGCCCGGTGGGACTGACTAATAGATAGTTTGAAAATTACATGTCTATTATTCGTTTTTGATATGCAACCAGTAAGATTCAGGCCTTTTAGAGGTTAACATCAACATATCATGGCAACTCCGTGTACCAGTGCATCATTGAGGAATTCAAAATATTGAGAAATCTAGTATTTTTCTCAATAATATCAGCCTTTAGAGGCAACACAAATAGCACCATGGCGACTCCAATTTAATATCAGCTAGTTTTAGCAACCCAGGGACCTACAGTTAAGGAGGTTTGCTATCTAGACATGCTTATGCTTCATATTTTACCTTGCAATGTCTAGTTATCAGCAATATAGTGGTTATTCTCTTCCATTTCATGTAAATTTAAGTTATGGGTCTCCAAATAGCCTTTCTCCTCATTACGACCAGCATTATCAGCAATCCTATCATGCTTTCCACCCTCCCACCCCTGCTCAATTCCCCTCGCAGCATATTACTTCCATTTTGAGCTAGCCTTGTAGCCTCCCAAGCCAGTCCCAAAATTCTAACAAAGTGGATACTGAGTTAGGTAGCATCAAGGAGATGTTGCTGCAATTTCAAAGACAAATGTTAGACATAGAAAGGGAAAATGAGTATAATATGCAACAGGAGGAGCTTGCTTATCAAGTTTATATTCATCAGTAGGAGGTTGAGACACAAAGAGGATCCTATTTAGTACAAGAATTTGAAAAAAGTCAGTCTAACTCCCCTGAAGAACAACTTTCTCAAATGCCCCAGTCAGCTGCTACCTTTCCAAATCCTTTCTTTGAGGAAGGGATTCACTTTCTGCAGTTCAGTGTTCCAAGTTTTGAACAGAATAAGTTTTTTGTTGAAAAGAAAATAGAGGAAGAGCAGCCCATTGATCTAGATAGCTTACTCCTGTGGGAAAGGATTAAAAAGGTAAATCCTTTACATCTAGCTATAAAGTGTTTTCAATTGCAGCAGCAAAGGATTGAATAGAAAAAGGACATCAAACAGTGTGGTGAGTTGCTGGCAAATGGTTATCAACAAGATACTGGAGCATTGGACTTGGAAGAACATCAGGAAGACAAAGTGGAAGTATCTGTTGGAGAGGATCAACTTTCAGTTTTGAATAGGAAGTTTCCTTCATTCTTTCAACATGATGAAGAATTTGTGGGTCTGTTCACACCAACAACACTCGAAGAGAAGGCTAATGTGGATTTTTATTAAGAGATATGCACAGATATCATTGAACAGTTTTGTTCAATATTGGATGACAAAGAGGTAGACCAACTAGAAGTAATTGATAGTCATGATGAACTAGAACAACAGGTTCATAAACTTGAACAAATGTTGAAACAGCAGGAGAAGCCTCATGAACTTGATTTACAAGGTTATATCTGGTTAGAGGAGCTTCCATTCTATTGTGCAGAAGAACTTGAGATTTCATCACCACTAGAATTGTTGCCTTCTTTTGTTGAAAAAGACAAGCCTGAATCGGAATGTAATTCTTCCAGTAATGATAAGAATTATAAGCAGCTTCCATTCTGGTGTATAGAGGAGCCAGAAGCTAATGTACTGATTGAAGGTGTGTTGGAGGAAGTTATTTCATTGTTCTCCATTGAAGAAATGAGTGTTCATTTGGGAAAGCATGAGCACACTGAGGAGGTTTCCATTTTTTCACCAAGCCAGCAAGGTGATAAAGTGGCAGCCCATAAGCAAGAGATCAGCAAGGAAAGTTCAAGCCTTACCCTTACTAGAGGCTATCCAATCAAGTACTTAGCCCAGATGGAGTCCAATGAGGCACCCATACATGAAGGTACAGCGAAAGAAGATATCCAAGATGCACTGACAGCCAAACAAGAGTATGTTCAGCTCACTTATCCTCCTTTGGTTGACAATACATATGGTCTATTTAGTGAGCTAAGTGAACTTATTCACCACTTTCAAGAGGCAGTGCATCATCTTGTTAAACATTTTTCTGTTTTTCACTTTTACTTAGTTGTCCTTAAGCATGCCAGTCATTTTATTTTGAGAAGAAGGGGCAGCTATTTCAATCATCCTGTGAATGGTTTTGTTTAACCAATTTTCTTGCTGGTTAGCGTAGGGTAGGTTTATCTGCAAGTTTTCAATTCCCTAGGTGTTGTCCCAGCACAGTAAATAGTTTCACTTCAGTTTTTCCTATTTTTAATAAATTTCTAAGTGATATGTGTTCTAATAAGTTACAAATGAGTTACAGCCATGTGCAAGGCTACTCCAAGTCTATTTCTGAGTTTTCCCAATGACTCCATGCCCAATGGATAGGCCTAGGCTACTGGTCTGCAAGTTTAGCAAGAAAACATCCAATTGAGGCCGACAGAAATGTTACCCGATTTTCACCTGTGGGCTCAATCAGGGGAAAATTATGTCTTAAATTCGGCACGTGGATTAAATGTGGCTCCCATAAGGGTTGAGCCCAGCGTGCAGGTGTTCTATTTTCATTTGGAAGGTCTTCATCTGATGCATTTGAGAACTAATGGAGGCATTGTTTTGGAGAGTTAAATCATGCATCTGATGCTATTTCACGAGGAAGTCTGTTGGGAAGTATGCCTCGGTTGGATCTGGCATAAAACTCCTCAAAGAAGAAATTCGCTGAGACCAACTAAATGTCTTGCCTACTGGCTGTTGTGCTATATTCATTTGAAATACCCTGGGTGCCCAGATATTTCAATCGCCATGAGTTTTTATATAGCTCTCCATTGAGAAGTCTGGTCGAATGGTGGAAATCTCAACGAAAATATTTTCTCCAGGGAGATGTCTCTCCGACTGATAGAAGTCTCGCCGAAACGGTCGGCGTCAGGGAGAAGTTTGGCTGACTCGGGGGAGTCTCGCTAAAGGAGGTGTAGTCAGGGAGAAGTCTAGCCAAATGATCATGGTCTCACCGACAGAGACGTTAGTTCGGTGTGATGTCTTGCCGAAAGGGTGAGCTCTCACCGAAAGATTGGGGCTCACTGTAACGTCTCGCCGAAAGGCGGTAGTCTAGCCGAAAGATTTTTGTTCGGCATGACGTCTTGCCAACTAATGGAGGTCTCAATGAAAGGTTGTGAGTTCGGAGTGAAGTCTCACTGAAATGAAATGATCTCAGGGAGAATGATGAGGAGTTCGGCATGATGTCCTGCCAATTGACATTGATCTCACCAAAATGTTCTGAGTTCAACATGATGTCTTGCCGACCCAATGAAGTCTCGCCAAAGGATTGTGCCTTCGATGTAGTGTTTTGAGTTCAGGGTGATGTCTCACTGACCAAGTGAAGTCTCGTCGAAAGAAGTTACACTCGGGGAAAGTCTGTGGCTTCGGCGTGATGTCTTGCTGATGACCGGTGGTCTCACCGATGGAGGTGCTCTCGCTATAATGTCCTGTTGTTTGCTATGATGTCTTGCCAACTCATGGTGGTCTTCCTGAAGGTTTGTGGCTTCGGTATATATCTTACTAACGGGGTGAGGTCTTAGCGAATGGTTTTTAACTCTTTGGTACGACATGGAGGACCGCTGTGACTCTTGCCGATGAATGTTATAGTCTCGTCGATAGGTTTTTTGACATCGGTAGGACTTGAGAGATCACTATGATGTCTTGTCGATAGCGATGGTCTAGGTGATAGTGTTGGATATCAATATAACTCTTGCATCTCGATGTGAAGTCTTGTCGACAGTTCTAGGCTATGCCGATTGCTGCTGTGGAGTATAATTGCATCGGGGAGACATGGATAGTGTCTCACCAACATGCGATTATGTCTGAAGAACTTTTGACTGCCTAAAGATCCTACATGGTGTTTGTTCAACGAATCGAAGGAAGCTAAAGGCGAACCGTGGCATTTTGACCGGTGTGAAGAAGATCAACAGACTATATATGACATGGATCTACTCTAAGATCGAAGGTGATCAATCGGCTCGGTGAACAATGGTGTGGGGATCTAACATGAAACTCGGATGTTGTCTCTCAAGGGGGTCAACTTGCAGAAGGATCTAAAATGAAGAAAGTCGAATGGGAAGAGGCCGTGAGTCACAATGACAGCTGTGATGTCTACTGGAAAAGTTAGATCGACGTTTATGACCATACTTCGGGACATTCAAAGTAGCTCTGCAAGGAAGTTCGAGGGTGGACACGGAGGCCAGAAGTTAATGCGATGGTTGCAAAAGATCTAAAAGGCCATCCCTGGAGCAATCCTTCACTGACATCGACACAAGGGAGGCACATTGAATGCAACATTAACTTTAGTCCAAAAGATTTGAGGGCCGACGTGTTCAGGAACCAACTCATTTTTTGTAAACCCTAGGGCAGAGGCCAACACTCTTTAGTTTTGTTATATATATGGCATTTTTTCCTCTTTGTAAGGAGTTCTAGATTGGCATTTTCTGCACTTAAGTGACTTTTCGATCGTTTGGCAGAATTTTGCAAATTTTTGTAACTCATTTAGACATGGAATATAGTACAGACCTTGGGCATCACTAAATGGAGAATTTTTGTCTTATTGTTACTACAATATTGTGTATTTTCACAAGATTGATTAAGTTATTGTGAGATAGTATTCGTTTCCCTTAATTTTGTCTCATGGCTTTAGTACCTTTTTGTAGAGAAGTGTGATGTTTGCAGGTTATAATCTATGTCAAAATTGCAAGTTGCTTTTAGCTGTGAAGTATTTTTCTCCTAGAAGTTCAAGCAATAAGGCCTTTTTATAAAAAACTTATGCAAAGCACACAGAAATAGGTTGTGCAAGTTGTTTTCCAGTCATTGTGTACAAGTGTATGAGACCTGAGTTTTCCATGTCTAAGTAATATTCTGGTGTATCACCATAGGGTTTAGTTTTCATTTTTATGCACTCCTCCCTTTTCCTTACAAAGATCATTAGTTAGGTGATAAGACAAAGGAAGTCGGCCTTCTCCAGAGCTTCTTTTCCATTTTTAGGTGACCCACAACCTAGAAAAGTTCCCATGTTTCTCTAAAGTATCAAGTTCTGCAACTTGATAAGGGTGCAATTTCTGTAGATAACACTTAGAAACTTCTCGTTTGATCCTACGAGATTGCGTTGGGCCCCTATACAATAAACTCTCTCAGTTTTTGTTATCTTGGAGTGGTTTTCCTATGGTGTCCAGTTTTCAATTGATGGAGAAAGTGTCAAATGGAAGTAGTGGAAAGTTGCAAACTAGTGCAACTTTCGTTTTGCAACTCGTGTGACCAAACAAACTGTTCAAACGCATCCGAATAGGTATTTCTACGCTAGGAATGGTCCTCTTTCACACCCAAACACACGGAATCGCTTTGAGCTACATTCAACCGGATCGATCCCTTAAGGGTCCAAATTGCAAAATGACTGCAAACTTTAGCATGTTGTTACTCAGATACCGTGATGCTTAGAAACTTCTTGTCTAATCCTATGGGATCGTGTTATGCCCCTTTACAATAACCTCTCTTATTTTTTGTTATCTCAGAGTGGTTTTCCTGTGGTGTCCAGTTTTCAGTTGATGGAAAAAGTGTCAAATGCAAGTAGTGGAAAGTTGCAAAGTTGTGCAACTTTCGTTCTGCAGCTCGTGTGACCAAACGAGCTATTCCAATGTGCTCGAATAGGTATTTTTACGCTAGGCATGGTCCTCTTTTGCACCCAAACACGCAAAATTTCTTTGAGCTACGTTCAATCAGATCAATCCCTTAAGGGTCCAAAGTGCAAAATGGCTGCAAACTTTCGCATGTTGTTACTCAGATACTGTGATGCTTAGAAACTTATCGTATGATCCTATGGGGTCATGTTGGACCCCTCTACAATAACCTCTCAGTTTTTTTATCTCAGAGTGGTATTCCCATGGTGTCCAATTTTTAGTTGATGGAAAAAGTGTCAAATGTAAGCAGTGGACAGTTGCAAACTAGTGCAACTTTCGTTCTGCAACTCGTGTGACCAAAAAACTGTTCCAACGTGTCCGAATAGGTATTTTTATACTAGGCATGGTCCTCTTGTGCACCCAAACACACAGAATCGCTCTGAGCTACGTTCAACTAAATCGATCCCTTAAGGGTTCGAGTGTAATATGTTGAAATAGGCCATTCCACCTATTGTTTAGGTTGTGTCTCGATGATATGGGCTTGATGTAAGTAGGATAAGGAGTAGGAATAAGAAAATAGAATTGGTAAAGGCATTGGAAAATATTACTAGCGTTGCCCCTGTTCAAAATTCAAAATTGAGGCCCCTTAAAAGCAAGGCTAGAAGAGGTGAAAAGAAGAAATTGCTTGAAAATAAGTTAGAATAGGTTGGAAATAGGGTGAGATTGTGGAGTTTGATGTTTTCAAAAGGTCTGCAAGGATAGGGGAGGTGAAAAGTATGTTATGGCATGATGCCCTAGTTGGGAAAATAGGGGTTTTGAATGAAAAAGAAATGTTTAAGGGAGTAAAAGTGGGTAAAGCCAAGAGGCAACATAACTTGGTGGTCAATTAAGTTTGTGCAGGAAGAATGAAGAGTGTTGGAATAGGTTTTGAGGTTCGGGTTTGGGTTTGGGGGTTCGGTTTGCTAGTTAGGCCAATTTTTTTTTGGAGGGGGGTTCGGTTCGTTTTGGGTTCATTGGTACAAAAATCATGTAAAAACAAAATATAAATATATATGTAGCATAGAAGCATGCATTAGGATTAGAATATCACATAACATCATATAAACAACAAAACCACCATAAACTTGAATGTCATTTAAAACATGCATGATAAATATTCATCGTTGAAACTTGAATTGTGGTAGCTTGATATACAAAGTCTATTGATGCTAGGGTTCATTAATTTGTATGATTTTGAAAAAAGAAGCCAACTGAGTAGAGTTATCAGCGTTCTTCATAAATCATAAGAATATTTTTAGTACAATATCCATTTTGATGTCTTCTTGCAGTCTCAAAAATTATTTTGTATCATTGTTACATTGGTCTTGAGAGTGGTAGCTTAATATAGCTCCACAATACAAAATCTGGTTTACCTGTGCAACGTAACTATGGCATAGACAAATTTTTCTTTCAAAGAACCAAAGGGTGAATGCACAATTGAAGTGTATAAACACATCTTTTGTAATATCAAGGATACTTTTTGAAACTTCCATGCATTGCTAATCTAAAACGAAAAGTCTTATGTATCCTTTGCTTAATTGAGTTGTTCCAATCAAAGAATTAAATATATTGGAATCTTTTTATCAATCATTTCATAGAATACCAATTGAAAACGTGTTTTTTGCTTTTAGATAAAGTTTTTTACAATCAATCAATTAATTTATTCAAGACAAACTATGAAGGATAGCAATGATCAATGTTATGGCTAACCAATTAATAAGTATACACCTGAATACTTGTCAAGCATGTACATGTGAATAAGGGAAGCACAAGTAGTCACAAACACGTATGCCTTGAAGTATACACACGAATACATAGTATACACAACTTAATACAAAGTATATGCATGAATACAAGGTATACGCATAAAAACACGTAAGTCGCAAAGTATACATTGTAACACACGTAAGTCACAAAGTATACACGTACGTTGTAAAGTATAAAATTGAATACACGTAACTCATATCTATTGAACCATGAATTTATAACATGAAATTATGGACACCATCGATAAAAAATATTTGTATTAACCAAATAGCCATTTACACATACATCAATATATGTCGATCTATAAGTATAAAATATAGGTACAAAATAGCCATATAGGCTTACGAGAATGCCATATAGGCATACAATGTCAAATATATCCAATACAAAATATATACAAAACTTCCATGGAATCAAAAGTCGTTGTTCTCCAGGCTCTAGAAATAAGCTCTTGCCCTTTGTTGGTCGATCGGATGGTGATAGGTCTGTCACTCATTTGTGCTGCACTCGAGGAGTGCTCTTGTTGCTCCTCCTAATACTATTAAGGTCTTGGTGAATTTTTAACTATTACAATAAGAAGTAAAGACATTAATATATAGAAATTACATTATAAAAAATGATATATTTTAAAAAATAATCACTTACGACCATCTCACGATCACTCTCCATGAGGGAAATATTCACACGCTGATGTTAAGGCATGCTCAAGCCCTGTGTAAACCATCCAAATATAAATTAGACTACAAATCAATAATTTGGTTTTATTTTTCACTTGAACTAACATCTATATGTAAATTGAAATTTAGTAATTTGCCTCATACCTCCCCTGTCAGAGCCATCGAGGATTGTATAGGAGATGAAACACTGATATCCATTGCCCTCGTAACATTTGGAGGTGTTTTCACAACCAACATCTGAAAATAAAACAACAAATTATTTAATCACAAAAAAGTTACAATAGCATTCCACGTCATGACTTATAGTGTATGAGATCAAATGAACAAAATTTTGAGTACTTATTAAACTACATATTTATGATTATCATGCTTACTATTTTCCCTATCCATATCTTGTTCAAAAGGATGTGTTTTTAGGCTTTTACCCATAGTAGCAAGTCACTAAATCGTTTGATTAAATGCTTTCGTAGACATGTACGATAACTATGGTAGCATAGAGAAGGCAGTGAACTGTTTGAAAAAATGACTCAAAAGAAATGGGGTCTCGTGGTGATGGAATGCCATTACAAAAAAATGCATGTCATGGCATTCCATCACCATAAGAATGCATTTCTTTCAGGCATTTTTTTAAAAATTTCATTGCCTTCTCTATGGTATTATTGCTTACTATTATGCTTTGATAGATATTTTTCCAAGCATCCATAGTTTGTTGGAAAGCACCTATTTTAGGCTTTTAGCCATAGCGGCAAGGAAGCATCAGTAGTTTGATATAATTATTTGGTGCACATGTATGAAAAATGTGGTATCATAGAAAAGGTGGTGAGCATTTCTTCAAGGCATTTTTTGAAACTACTAACTGCCTTGTTTATGCTATTGTTTACTATTATGGATTCATAGATTGTTTCCAAGCATCCATAGTTTGTCGTGTGGGTGCACCTTTGCAAGCACATGCCTCCATGTAAAGAAATTGCATCACTGCTTATGTTGAATTTCTAAACAACTATATTGTAGTTGAAATTTTGTCATCTATCAACATCTATTTATTAGTTATGGAATGTGAAGTAATGCTTTGAGTTTGAATGATGTGCAATGCAACGTAACCAACGATATGAATATAAACTACACAAATCTATTAAGTAAAAT